>JAQZBX010020497.1:0-32944 GCA_029593785.1 Cabassous unicinctus
AAAAAAAAAAAAAAAATTACAATCCACACCAGGAAACAGGAAGATATGGCCCAGTCAAAAGAACAAACTAAGACTCCAGATGACATAAAGGAGTTGAGACAACTAATAATAGATTTTCAAACAAATCTCCTTAATAAATTCAATGAGATAGCTAAAATGATTAAGGATATTAAGAAGATGATGGGTGAGCACAAAGAAGAACTTGAAAGTATATATAGAAAAATAGCAGATCTTATGGGAATAAAATGCACAAAAAATGAGATAAAAAATACACTGGAGGCATATAATAGCATATTTGAGGGGACAGAAGAAAGGATCAGTGAGCTTGAAAACATGGCCTCTGAAAGCAAACATACAAAAGAACAGGTAAAGAAAAGAATTTAAAAAATTGAACACGGTCTCAGGGAACTAAATGACAGCAAGAGATGTGCAAACTTACATGTCATAGGTGTCCCAGAAGGAGAAAGGAAGGGAAAAGGCCAGAAAGAATATTTGAAAAAATAGTGGCTGAAAATTTCCCAAACTTATGGAAGACTATAGATATCCATGTCCAAGAAACATAACATACTCTCATCCAAATAAATCCAAATAGAACTACTCTGAGACATTTACTAATCAGGATGTCAAATGTCAAAAGCAAAAAGAAAATTCTAAGAGCAGCAAAAGAAAAGTAATGCATCATATACAAGGGATACCCAATAAGATTAAGTTCTAATTTCTTACCTGAAATCATGAAAGCAAGAAGACAGTGGTATGATATATGATATATATATCATATATGGTATGATATATTTAAGAGAGAAACTGTCAGCCAAGAAGAGCAAATTTGTATGACTCTCACTTCCAGACTTTAAAGCATATTACCTATATACAGTGATAAAAACAGCATGGTATACTCATAACAATAGACACATATACCAATGGAACAGAATTGATTTTTCAGAAACAGACCCTCACATCTATGGTCAAGTGATTTTTGACAAGCCTGTTAAACCCACCCAGCTAAGGAAGCACAGTCTATTCAACAAACGTGCTGAGAGAACTCGATATCCATACCCAAAAGAAAAAAAGAGGACCCCTATCTCACACATTTTACAAAATTTAACTCAAAATGGATCAAAGACCTAAGTATAAAACCGACAACCATAAAGCTCCTAGAAGAAAATGTAGGGAAACATCTTCAAGACCTGGAAGTAGGTGGTAGATTCTTAAACCTTACACCAAAAGTACGAGCAATGAAACAAAGTGTTTGAATCACTTTTGTGATTTAAAGGACTTCCCCAAGAAGGCGAAAGTCAGCCCAATCAATGGGAGAAAATATTTGGAAATCACATATCCAATAAGGGTTTGATTTCCATTCTATATAAAAGATCATACAACTCAACAATAAAAGAGCAAGCAATCCAATTTAAAAATGGGCAATAGACTTAGACATTTTTTCAAAGATGAAATACAAATGGCCAAAAAGCACTTGAAATAAAACGTTCAATATCACTAGCTATTAAGGAAATGCAAATCAAAACGACAATGAGAGATTATCTCACACCTCATAGAATGGCCTTTATTAAAAAGACAGAAAATAATAAGTATTGGAGAGGATGTTGAGAAATAGGAACACTCCTTCATTGTTGGTGGTAATGTAAAACAGTGCAGCTTCTGTGGAAGACAGCTTGGCAGCTCTTCAGGAAGGTAAAGTTACAACTGCCATATGATCCAGCAATTTGTCTACTAGGAATATATCCAGAAGAACTGAAAACTGTGACATGAACAGACATTTGCATGCTAATGTTCATAGCAGTGTTATTCACAATTGCCAAAAGATGGAAACAACCCAAGTGCCCATCAACCTATGAGTAGATAAACAAAATATGGTATATACATGTGATGGAATACTATGCTGCTGTAAGAAGAAATGAAATTGGGACACATATGATAACATGGGTGAACCCTGAAGAAATTATTTTAAGTGAAATAAGCTACACACAAAAGGATAAATATGAAGCTTAATATGAACTAAATACAAAGAATGAACACATGGAGTTAAAACCTAGAGTATAGGTTATTAAGAGATAAAAGGAGGGCTGAGAAGATGTACTGATGCTTAATGTATGTAAAAGTTTTGATTAACATGACTGTAAAAGTGTGGAAATGGATAGAATTGATGGTAACACATTATAGTGAGTAGAAGTAACATTAGCAGCTGGTTTATAAATGGGATTGTGGCTGAACTGGGTAGTGTAGGGATGTAAATATCAATTGAAAGAAAGCCAGAGTATTATCTAAAGACTAAATAACAGTGAATTCAGGGGTGGATTAGAAATGTGGTTAATAGTACAAATAGTACAAAGAATTCTTTGTACAAATAGTACAAAGAATGTCCTTCTATGAACCAGAACAAATGTGCATCACAATTGCAAGGTGGTATTGCAATGAAGATTGGGAAAAATACAATTAAGGTTACCTATGGACTATAGTCAGCAGCTATATTGTAATATTCTTGCATTAATGCCAAAGATGTACTGTGTTAATAATAAAAGGTATGGAAAAAATATAACAAATGTACATTATAGACCATAGTTTATGATAATGGTCTGATGATATTATCTCATAATCTTTAATAAATGTTCCACAACAATGTAGTGTGTTAGTGGAAGGTTGCTGTATGGGAATTACACACATGTACTGATAGTTTTGTAAGTTCACAACCTCTCTAATGAAAATATATTAAATAAATAAATAAATAAAAGCATGCTTTCAGAAGGTGGTTTGTATGAGCCAAAATTTTTTCCCTGATATTCCACTTTTCTGTGTTCCTACCCATTAAAATGATAACTATCAAAAACATAAATTGCTCAGGTATCCAATTAAATACTATATTGCTAACATGCTAAGACAAAAACACAAACAAATTTAGAATATAATAAGATACAGCAGGAATAATGACCTCGTTTTGAAACAATTCTATAAATAATGTTATCAATAAATTTATTCATATATTTAAAATTTGGTACTGATTTATCCCACCTACTTCTCAAAGACAAATCTGAGGCATAAACTCACCATTAACCTCATTCCTTATCAGTTAGCTTTATATATTTCCATGTTTAACAACTGAAATTTTTTATTATATATATATATATATATTGCTCATTGATCAGAATCCAATGCAGCATGTCTGGTAAGTACCACTTTTTTGCTATGCATCTTTTTTCTTAATTGAATGAATATGAATGTATTAAATGAAGGCCCAACTCAAATTCCACTTCATTTGTTAAGTCTTTACAGAATACAAAACTGTAAGTGTCTCTCCCTCTTCTGAATTTGTGTTCAATTTACATTGTCTGTACTATTCAGCTTGTCTTGTCTGACATAGTTAAAAGAACATCAATCTAGAAACCAGGAGACATGACCAGCAGTACCACCAAATAGCTATGGGTGTGTCTGGGCAAGGCCCATAATCCATTTGGACTTGAGTGTCTGCATCTGCAAAAACAATGTTGGATTAGATAACACTAGAGGTATCTTCTAATTCTAATAGTATATGAAATAAGCTTTGGTCTTTATATTTACTGCCTTTTTAAATGTGTATTTTTATTCTCAGTTTATTAATAATGCCTTGTACTTTTTGTCAAAGTTACAATATTTATTATAGCATCTGATCCTTGCAATTAAATATTTAACTTGTTAATGTTAGGAATGAGTTTATGAAACTAATAATTTCAAATTTCAATAGTGGATGGGTGTGCCATTTTCTCCTCTGGATTCCTTGAAGCAGGTATTCATTCATTCAGCAAATATTAAGTTGAAGTTCATAATTAAGCTACAGAGAGCAATGATTCTCCTTCAGATCCTTATTCCAAAGTTTGGTCCATGAGAATACCGAATGCTTTAAAAATCATTTGGGGCGTTTTAATGAACAAACTTGACTTGAATGTCAGGATCCTCCCTACTATCTAGTTTTAAGAATCACCATTAGCATGGAACCTTAGTGTTGAAATTCAAAACATAGCAGATGTCCTTTGCTTTCAGAATGGGATTTTATATCCAAGGACTGGAACATGTAAAGTAGTCCTACTCATTGGGACAGAAGAAAGAGAAGACCTAGCAACAAGAGTAAGTTCATCTAACAGAATGAAACTAGAACAGATAATCCCCAAATGAACCATGTCTATGAATTTCAGTGCATGGAACAGAATCAAAGCACTCAGCAAGCAGTTTCCTGCATGGAAACCTGTTGCACAGTAGCTAGCAGAGGTGAGGTTGAGGAATTGCCTGAGGAAACTTGTAGAAATTCAAAGGCCCTATCCTGCTTCAACAAGCCTAGGACTCTTCTTTATTAACTCCCAGGTGATTCTGATACAAAACAAAATCTGCCTTGAACATGATTAACTTATATTTTCTTTTCATGTATGTAAATGAGTGCCACAAAATTATTTATGTCTAAACCAGTCTAAAAGAGCTCTTTCAATAAGTACACATTTAAAATCCTAAATGGTATGCATACACACACACACAAACATACATACAGCAAAATAATGTCTGTGGAGGAATGATAGGAACAAGAAGAGGTCACTCCCTTAGCAGACCTCAGATAGTGTACTGAAGCTAGGACACCAGAAAAAAGCTGAAGACCAATTCTGAGAACAGGAGCACAAATTCAACTTGTAAAGGAGGGTAGCTTGATATTGAGCTATAGAATTGCTTAACTGGGATCATCTAACTTCTTTTAAGGTCATGCTTTGCACCAAAGTGTATCATAGTCAGAAATGTGATTCTAGTGTCCTGATGCCCAGAGGACCCTGGTGGTCTATATAAGAAGAGAATCAAGTTTTGTTGTCAGGGCCTCCTCTCTTCTACAGTTCTATCCAAGAAGCAAGAATCATGTATTGAGAACACCGAGGGTGGAGGGGGAGTCCTCATCCTTAAAATAAAAATTTATATTGAGAGAATATTCATCTTATGCAAGCAGATTGATTATATTACTTGTTGATTATTTTGTTTATCATGGATCCTTATTAGGACTATTAAATTAGTTAAGATTCTTAGACTACAAGCAACAGAAAATACCTGACTTATCTAAGCTAAAAATGGGGTTATTGAACTTGTAGAGCTAATAGAATAGAAGGGACTTCTGAATAAGCCAGAGTAACCGAATGGACTGTGGAGTCTAGAATAGCAATCTGACTCAACCAGAACTATGTATCTCCACTTTTCATTTTCTCAGATTTTTCTACATAGTAGTATAATAAAGAGTCTAATTTCATTTTTTTGATAGACTATTGACAACTTTTAAGTCTCATTCTTTTCTGTTTCCCTCCTGTCCCCTGTGGTGGTTTGAAACTACATGTAATCAGAAAAAAAGGCATGTTCTTAAGGTTAATCCATTCCTGTTTGGTGTGGACCCATTGTAAATAGGACCTTATGACGGTGTTACTTCTGTTAAGGTGTGACCCACCTCATTGAGGATAGGTCTTCATCCTATTACTGGAGTCATTTATAAACGGAATGAAATGAATACATAGAGATTGAAAGAAAGCCATGGAAGCAAGAAGCTGAAAGCAATGAAACCTGGAAGAGAAGGGAGAGATGAGCAGATGCCACCATGTGCCTTGCCATGTGGCAGAGGAGATAAGAATCACCAGCAGCCAGTCTTCCTGATCTTAGCAATGCCTTGATTTGGACAATTTCCTGGTCTCAAACATAAGTGAATGAATTCCCATTGTTTAAGCCAACCCATTTCATGGTATTGCTTTTTGCAGCCTAAGAAACTAAAACATTCCCCATCTGCAAAAGATGATAAGAAAGCCCAGGTGTTCACTCCTTCAGCATTGGTGGAAATTTCAAAACATGAAAGCTATTGCCCACTTGTAGGAACCCTCACCCCAGGCCCACTACCAAACTACTGTAAAAATACAACCTCCTTTCCCTGCTCTCCTAAACCATTTTTGGACTTGCTTGGGAGCCACTCTGCTATCCTTAGAAAGCCTCATTATGTGAATATGAGTAATAAAACTTTTCATACACTTTTGGTGTGCCTGTAGTGTCATTAGTCTTAATACCTGAACCAAATTTTGGGTGGTGTCCATCCTGTTTTGACAGAGTGTCTACAACATTTGGCAATATGAGCAGAATCTCTAGACAATAACCACTACCACACCCCACACAAGGGCGTTTGTTTTTTTGTTTTGACTTACTAACTGGTTTTGTTGCCTGCTGGTAAGCACACATTTTGAGCTGCTGCTTACTGTCAACTTTGTGCTCTGAGTTGCACTGATTTGATTGCATTTGCTGAGTTCTAACAAGCCTCTGTTATTTATTTAACTAACCTAGGTTGGAATGTTCAATAATTGGCATTTGGGGACAGGAGTTTAGGTTTGAGGCCCTCATTTAAGTGGCCCTGGGCCATGTGTCTTAGAATGAATTGTATATCCCAATCCTACCATAAGCTACAACTGACATAGGCTCGGAGGAGGACACCTACACTGTGACCCACTGGTTGTGTGTCTTGTAGCTCCACCAGACACTGGTCACAATCTATTGAGCATTAAGGGGAAAGATTTATAAACTATGTGGTATATGGGCCCATAGAGTGGGCACTCATGAAAGAGCAATAATTGGAAAATGAAAAAAGCCAGTCATGGGGGCCAGTTATTATGTAGCATATTGAGGCCCACACTCCTAAAAGCAGATGACACACTAGAAGCTTACAAAGTACTTCTGCTGTTGCTGCTACCTTTGCCTCTGTCATACACACACACACACACACACACACACACACACACACACACGCACACACATGTGCACATGCAAAAACAATCTTGATACTCATGGTTACAGGGAAAAATACTCATGGTACATAATCTCTGTGATAGATCAGGAAAAAGGATTATATCTGAGTACTGGGTGAGCCAATCCACAGTGTGCAATACTGAGCAATACTGTATCTGGGAGGATGAGAAAGTGTTATTGTTTCAAGTTAGGTTATAGAGCTATCCCTGTGGTCAGAGGAGGACACATCTGTTACCACAAGGAAAGGACAGAGCATGTGCTAAGTTGACAGAAACAATAGTGAAGATGCACAGAGCTTAAGGCACATGCCTGAAATTTCTCTCTTACAAAAATGGCAATTTGGTTGAGTTCTCAATATCTCCTATTATTTTATTGGATTAAAGACTGTTTAGAATGAAACACTTATCCACTTCTAAGGTCAAGTGAGATTTCTTTTAAGAAACACTGTAGTGACTCCAGAGCATGAGTCTGTAACCAGAGTCCTGTGTTCAAGTTCCGGCATTTCTATTACTTCAGTTGGACATAGGAAGTGACTTAAGTACTTATGTTACTGAAGTTTTGGAGCCTGTTTTGCACATCTATAAAATGAGGATAATTATACTCCCTTCTATAGTGTTTGAGAAGATTAAATAAGATCATTTATATACAATACCTGATTCCTACTTGCCTCTTAAAAATGTGAATTCCCTTCCTTATTCCTTCTTCCTTCTACTTTTGTCCTTTTATTTCTGCTGACTGGGTTTAAAGCATCTCCCAAAATATTCTTTGTGCTCCTCCCCAAAGGACTCTCTTAAATGTCAAGTTTGGTCCAGATTTTCAGAAGTTTGCATAATATTTGTTAAGGAGCCATGGAAACACATTTGTCTGGCCAAATGACCTTAACCTTCCCAGGTCCAACCAAGCTATAGCATTGGGAAACATTCCTCAGCCGGGATCTGCTAAGCAGATGAATGTCCTCATGATTCAAAGATTCACCTGCTTACTGTATAGCTCAACTCCATTGCACTTATTCAGAAAAGTCTTCCCAGATCCCCTGGTTTAAGTCAATCCATACATTTTATACACTCTCATGTTAACATGTACGTCTCTTTTCTAGTGCTTACAGCACCTCTTAAGTTTGTATCTGTATGACTTTTTGAATTTAGATAAGTCTTTCTGAATGAAGGGACAATATTTCATTTTGTCCACTACTGTATGCTTAGTGCCTATCCCAGTGATAAGAGATAGAGAACATTCCAGAAGGAAGCAAGTAATTTTTTTCCAGTTGTCCCCGAGACTTAAATACATCCCTCTCCTTCCTGCAGTTTGATTTAACAACACTTACTTGGATTCTAGGAATTAGAAAGCCTGTGCCCAAGGTAGTATAAATTTGTTTTCTCTGTCACTACCAATTTTAGGCTATCCTTACAATTATTCAGTCATTTATTTATTCATACACATGCTGAAATCAATTTAAGGAAGAAAATACCCCAGAGACTTCTTATGTTTATTTTCATAAATTACAGGATCAATTTGACAAAAAGTGGGGATTGGGGTAAAAGGCTCCAAAGATGCATTTCACTGAAGATAAGGGCAACACTGCCAGCTAAATGGACATTTCCTATCCTACAACCACAGAAGACTTGGAATGTGAGGTAATGATTGCCTATCAGGGCCATGGATTCAGAGTGTGTCCCTAATAAGAGCTGTGTTAAGAGGTTTATGCACTGTCTACCACCTCCTATTTGGAAACCCCCTTTGACTTTTTCCATTAGTGTTTTTCTTTTTTGAAGTGTTGTAATTCAGCCTCAGTGTGTGGTCTGGCTTCAGTCTCACTAGAGCAGAGACTGGAAGAATTGAGCCAAACTGTGGTGGGCCAATGGTATAAATTGCTTTTATTTTCCATTTTAACAACAATTGTTTTTACTTTAACAGTTTTTAAGCTGGAAGGATCCTTTCAGGGTGGGGTAGGAGTAAGTGTTGAATATCTATGAATATCCTAAAGTGCTAAGTTTATGGGAAATGACACACAAGAGAATAAATGATTATCTATCACTAATTTTACTTCTAATTTTTGATTTTCATACATTTTTTTGAGCAACCGTTTCCATGTGATTTGTCAAGAATCATCAAATCGGTATGTGCTGCAACTTACCACCTCAAACCCCTTTCCTCTCCTTTATAGTGTACTTACTTCCTTTTAGATTCTAATTTGGGCTTGAACTCCTGTCTTTCCATAAGTCAGCCCATTCTTGAACCTGAACCAACTCCCTGACAACACTTTTTGAATGAGTTAATGGGGAATATGTCCACGTTTAAGACCTACTGCTGTATTCATTGCCTTTCTGGTTACCCATAATTGGATGATTACAGAAGAGAAATCCATTGTAGATTGCAGAGTGTGATGCTTCTCTCACTATGTTGAAATTTATGTTCTTAATATAAATTATGAAATAAATGTAGTAGCAAACATGTGGCTATGAAACTGAAATTCAACATGCCTTTCTAAAATTAATGTTGAAACATTACACAAACCATATTTGTTTTCACTGCCTCTACTTTTAAAGTCTGCTAAATGGGAAAATGATGCCTGTCTCCACCTATATAGAATTAAAGAGTTATTGTCTATAATGTGATTCTAAAGTCATCTGGTCCCCAGATGTACTGCTTTTAATAATAAGATGAGACATAGATAAATAGTCAACATCTATTCACTATTTACTATACAGCTCAATATTCAACTTGGGCTTAATTTAAAGTTTTGAAGCACTCTCACATATCCTATCATTTCACAGAAATAATTTGCACATAACTCACACTCTCCCTTTTCTTACTTCTCATATTAATTATATCTGAGGTTGTAGCTTCTTATAGGGCTGATATGTTACTCTGTCTCCCAGAGTAACATATCACTCTGAACCTAAAATTTGAATTGTATATTTCTTGCAATAACTATTATAGGTGTTTCCATTTGTTCATTGATTTTTTTTCTATTCATGCAACTGGTATTTATTGAACATATTAAATGTGCAAGGCTTGGAGCTACACCAAGGATAAGAAACACAACGACTCTGCCTTTGAAGTTTATTTTTGGGGTGAAGGTAGATGAAATGAAGAAGAAAATCAAAAGAGAATATTGGGTAGGGAGAAGTAAGATGGATAATGATCTCTCTAAGGAGATGACATTTGAAAAAAAGAACTAAAATATGTGAGGACTTAGGCAATGTGAAGACCTGGGGAAAGGGCATTCCAGCAGAGAGAAAAGAAAGGGTAAAGGCCAACAAGGAGCAAGAGGGGCAAGGGATAGAATGCCAGAGAATTAAGCAAGGGTTAGTTCCCATAGGACCTTGTAGCCCAGGGTAAGTCATTTGGATTTTTTGCAGCATGCGATGCCATTGGAGAGTCTGAGGAGAGGAAACTTCTTACATTCTAGTTTCTAGCCCTGTAAAGGACTCACTGTTTCTTTGAAAGAATTGTGAAAAAAATCCATCAACAAGTATATATTGAAGGTTTTCTTTATACATAAAACTGGGATCAGTTTGTGAGAAAATAAAGAAGGATAGCATTCCAAGCCTGGCCTCCAGACTCTTACTGTGTATTAGAGCAGATGAATCACATGCACATGAAGAGGTGCTTCATATCAGGAGACTGTACATGACAAAGTAGTGATATGGAATGCAAACCCATGTTTGCTCTCTTTAAGTGTTGATACTTTCTTGGCTGTCTAAAATGGTTAGGAAAAGCAAATAAATGTATGACAACATAAATTTATGCTATAAAATGCACCATTAGATCAATAAGGGCTCAAGTAGTAAGATGGAACAAGAAATCTCGAGTGGAGCCTTGAAGAACAAGTCGAAATCAGATAGAGAGAGGGAAACAGAGAAGAAATAACATATCAGAAAGTCATGTGAGGATCAAGTAAGGGTAGAGAGAGAGATTAAGAAGGTGGTTGAAACCAAAGACAGGACAAGCTTAAACAGTGCAGTTGAGGGTGATGGCAGTACATGATTAAAAAGGGGATGGTTTAAATATATGTTTAATAAAATGTGTAAAATTCATATATATGTAAACACATTTTTACATTTTTCTGAATACATAACTTGCATACAGCAAAGTATACTTGAAATGTACAGCTCAATGAGTTTTTTAAAAAGAGACCATACTTATGTACCCAACAAGCAGATGAAACTGCAAACATATAGGAAATAGAGAACATCCAAAAAACCTCTCTCCCAACAGTTTACCAGTTATAATGCCCCAATGGTAGCCGGTATCCTCCCTCCTATGAGCTGAATTAGTTTTGCCAGTTTTTAACTCTAAGTAAATGGAGTCCTTAATACAGGTGCTCCTTAATGCCTGGCTTCTTTGGCTCATCTAACAGTAAGGCTCATCTAGTTGCTGCATTTATCAGTAGAGTTTTTTCTTTGTCATGCTTGTGTATCATTCCATCCTACAAATATAGAAACATTGTTGATGGACATTTGTGCCCAGTTTTTCTTTTATGAATAATACTCCTGTGAGCATTCTAATAGCTGTATTGGTGTAAAATGGTATGCATTTCTCTTGAGTACACAACTAGGAGAGGAATCGTTGCGTTATAGAGTATGCATTTGCTAAGCTTTATAGACACTGCCAGTTTTCCAAGATGATTATATAAATTTCCACTTCTACCCGTAGTGCATTGGCGTTCCAGTGTTCCATGTGTTCGCTAACACCTTGTGTTGTCTAATTATGATTTCAATTTGCATTTCCCTTATCACTGATAACAGTGAAGCACCTTTTCACATTTATTGGACATCTGGAAAGCCTCTTTTTTGAAGTGTATGTTCTAGTCTGTGGCCAGTTAAATCAAATGAGTTGTCTTTTACATATTTATTTGCAGATATACATATTGTCAGATATATCTTTTGCCAGATAACATATTGTCAATGTCTTCTCAAACTCTGTGGCATGCCTTTTCACTCCTTAAATGGTGCTTTTTTGATTAACATAATTTTTTAAATTTTAATAAAGTAAAATTTATCAATATTTTCCTTTATAGTTAATACTTTATGATTTTAAGAAATTATTTTAAGAAATAAATATTTTCTACCAAATGGGCATGATAATCTTTGTTTATTATACTTTAGGATCCTTGTCTTTATCACCTTTAATATTTAGGTCTATAATCCATTGGGATGGAATTTTGTGTGTAGCATGAAGTAGAAACAAATTGCCACTTTTCCCCATAAGGATGCAATTTACTCAGAACCAATTATTGAAAAGACCATCATTTGTCTAGGGCATTTTAATGACAACTTTGTTGTATATCAAGTGAGCATATATGAAGTGTCTACTTCTGGACTCTGCATTCTGTTCCCTTGTTCCATTGTGTCATCACAATTGTTTTTTTCATTACAGCAGCCTTATGAAAATCTTGATATCTGGTTATTTAAATGCTCCAAATTTGTTCTTCAATTTTGTCTTGGTTATTCTTGGCTTTCCATTCTCACACACATTTAGAATTAGCCTGTGAATTAAAAAACAATCTGCTTGGATTTTGACTTAAATTGCACTGAAACTATCAATCCATTTAGGGAGATTGAGATCTTAACAACATTGAATCCTCCATCTGTAACTTGGTGTTTTCCTTTATTCATATAGGTTTTGTTAAAAAAAATTCTCTTTTATTGTTTTATAGATGTTTGTGGTGAGATATTGTAACTTTTATTATATTTATTTCTAGGTATTTGACGGCTGTTAAACTATTTTAAATTAATTGTTTTTCAACTTTTAGTTTCTAAATGTTTGAAGTTAGTATATAAAATGCAATTCATCTACACACAGATCTTGCAGCCAACAACATCGCTAACTTATTTTATTAATTAAAGTAATCTAACTACAAATTTCTTGGGTTTGTGTATCTTCATTCCTTGTCTTCGTACTTCATTCTGTATTCTTTTTTTTAAATTAATCTATACTCCAATTTACTAATTCTGTCTTCTTAGATTTTTAATATGCCATTAAATCCATCTTCTGATTCTTAATTTCAGTTATCTAAGCTGTCCATTTGATTTGTTTTTGAGGAAATTTGTTCTTTGGTAAAATTTTATACTTTGTTTATTTTATTGAATACATTAATCTCAATTATTTTAAAATTTGTGTATAATAATTCCAAAATTTGGATCACCTGTGGGTCTGTACCTATCATTTCTTTTCTCTTTGTTTTTGTTTAGTTAGTTGTGTTTCTTGAAATACCTAAGTGTATTTTCTTCAATGCTGGACAGTATATAGAAGAAAATGTAGACCTGGGATGGTATCTTCCTCCAAAGAAGATTTAATATGTTTTTCTATTAGAGTACAGACAGATCACTTTCATCATACAAGGCTGTTCTATTTTTCATTTGTTCTTACACCTTCGGTGATATGTTTTTGGGATCTCAGTTAACAAAACACTTGTGTGTTTAAATGAGATCTTTTTTCATGTAGGGGATTTGAACATTGCTTTTTGGCTCTCTAGCAACCTGAGAGTCCCAAAACCGCTGCTAACTTATTTAGCTTCTGAGCAATCTCAGCACTTCAAAGTCAGTAAATGCTTCCAGGAGAAATTGTGTATAAAATGTCAGGCTCACTTTTCTATAGTTACTTTTTCTCTGTAACCTTGATCTTTCAAATTGTGGCTGTTCTGGTAGCACTGAAGTCCAATTGGATCCTCCCAGCCACAATTTCTAGAGTGCTGCTTTATGTTTAAGCACTATGTTCAGGACTGGGAATTGGAAGCCAAGGTGAAAAAAGGGAGGAAAATATAGGGCTCACTTCAATGCAGTTTCCTTCTTCTCAGGAACTTGATTCCTCAATTTCTTGTTGCCTTGGTTAGTCTCCAATAACTTTCAACAGTTATTTATTTATTTTTTTAATGTTGCTTTTGTAGTTGATCTCAGTGGGAGGTTTAATGTAATATCAACTACTGTGTCATAGCCAGAAGGCCAGAGTTTCAAATCAATAAAATACAAAATACAGTTTCAAATGCACTTTCAAATCAATAAAATAATATTGCGGAAGAGAGTGAAAAAGTGAAAGCTACTCAATATTATGCTATTTTAAAATTTTTGGAAATAGTTTATTGTAATTTTAGAATCCTAATGCATATCAATAAGAAACTTCGTTATCTGACTCTAAGCTACTATTCCAGTATGACCTCCTACTGCCACTTTTTTAAACCAAGCTGAACTTCTCATGGTTTTAAACATATTTCATGTATTTCCTTAAATTTACATTTTTTCATGCTATTTTATATGCCTAGAATTAAGCTTCTCAACTAGCAAGCCATGAATACTTGTATGCAGCCAACAGATTAAAAGTATGGTAAGATATTGATCCCCTTAGCTTAGAGGGTAACTAGTCAGAGCCTGGGGTGGCCATTTGATTCAGGAACGTTACCTTTTGCTTAGAATTATTTCCCTATTTCCTACAGTATATTATAAAAATATTATTATATATGTGCCATGATTTGAACAAATTTTGGAAGCAGTGGCCAAAAATATTCCCCCTCCCCACTTCTCCACATGCTCATATATAAGCAATTTTTGTTCCTTGAGGGCTTCTGCTCTTTATTTAAAACCTTCTCAAGTGTAGTCTCCTTTCAACTCACTTTATTCATTTCTATAACAACATAATTTTGTAATTTTGTGGGTTTTGATATTGTACCAAATATATAGGTTTTGAAGTTAGAAAAACTAAATTTGAATCCTACATGAGGTCTTATGGTCTTTGGTAGGTTTTCTTTTGAGTATCAGTTGTCACATCTGTAAAATGAGAGAAACACTACCTGCTGCATTATTTTAACAATACTTCTTGAATACATATTTTATGCTAACCTCTGAGCTGGGCATTGGGTTTAGAGAGAGAATGTTTATGAATGTATATAATAGCACAGGAAACAACACATTGTATTCATTTAATTTTCAATTTATTTGTCTAAGATCAATAAATTAGACTGCTAAGAGTTGTCAAAGATGTAGGATCAATTCACAGAGATTCCAAATCTTAGAGTCTGAGTAAATATGCAAATTGTACCCCTCAACTTTATGTCCTCTACCTCATGTTGCACTATTGGTTACTTCTGAACAGTCTTCTTTAGCATTCTTTATTCATGGGATTCATTAATTTGAGTAGAGAATATACAAATCATATGTGCGTTAAGTTTGCTTCCCAGTTCATGGTTATCTTTATTTCAGTAGCCCATTCATTCAATGTACAGGATTATTAAGAATGCAGGCCCTGGGTCAGGCAGATCTGGGTTTGAACATTGGCTCTACCATAAACCAGATGGCCACGTGCAAGTTAGCCAATGTAGGTTTAAACTTACTATCTTTAAAATTGATGTAATAATGGCATATGTGTCATAGCATTGTTGTGATGATAGAAGGGGATGTACATGTAAAACCTCAGTACTTGGCACACAGTAAGTGCTCAATAATTGGATGCTATCATTATTATTTCAAAGTTAGGCTTTTTGTCAGGAGTTTGCATTAGCCAAAAAGCAATTTAATCTACCTTCTTCTTCCACCCACATTTTCCAGAGTCCTCAATCCCAGGTGAGGGTGTTGGAAGAGGTTTTCTTCCTGAATTGTGTTTGGTCAGGCTAGTTATTCCACATAAATCAAGTACCCCCTTGAGGTTCCCCAGTTTTTAAAGCATGGGAATGTGGGTAGTGTTGGCTTCACTGCCTTTGTCCGGAGTGTAGGATGTCCTGGCAGTCCATCCACTTGAGCCTGAAATTTGGCCTTGGGGCTGGGTTCTGTTCACTTCCTCCTGACTAAGCTTTCAAGCCAGGAAAATGTTGTAATAAAGTTTCTTCTCTCCAGCAAATCTCCAGAGATTCCTCCTCTTGAACTTGAGGACATTCAAATACTGCCTTCCTTGAATGTTTTTTAGTTTAGACAAAGATTAAAGTTTTCAAATCAGGTGCCTTAATAAATATGTCCAACCCTTCTATTCATTCCTTATTTGAACCCAAGGTCAGGGGGCTGTTTACATTTAAACCCCTTCGGAGACCCATGTTCTTTTCCTTTGTAACCTTTTAATCCACTTTTTTTTTTTTTTTTGGTATTAGGTTCTTTGGTTGCTTGCTGACTTTTCCATTTACATGTTTAATCTTCTTTTGCTTTATATTTTAACATATGTACTAAGGCACAGTAAGCTTTCTTTTATACTAAAATTAAAGCAAAGAAAAAATATTTTGGACCAAGAACAAAACATGCAGGAAATAGACATGGAAAAGACCCATTTTAAATTTAGCTGGTAAAAACATAAGCTCTTTGATGGAGAAAGTGCTTCTAGAGGACAGCTATAGTCAAGGAAAAAACAAGAGACTACCATGGTCCCAAATCACAGTCTATTTTTGACTTGTGTTTCTGAGTGCAGTATTAAAAATGGAAGAAAAAGTGATATAAGGCCAATTTGTTGTTGAGACCCATAGGTAATGAAGCAGAAATTTATAAATATACTGGGGGATTTATGCAATGTCACGAATGCCTTCCAAAGGATAACCATCCAAACCACCAGTACCTATAAATCCCCATATCTGGTATCCAGAATTTGTTATTTTCTGGTTGAAGGCACAGGGCAAGGCGGGGGCATGCAAAGGATTATGCCAAGTACACAGAGGTGACCATGGAGAATGTATATACTACTTCTAAATGAGATAAAAAAGTATTAAAACTTATGGCTGCAGAGGAGAATATTGCTCTCTTCCACTAAGTGAAGCATGAATTTCTTAGGGCAAAGGAGAAAATCTACATAATCCGAACTCTTTTCCAGTCTCTTTTTTATAGGGAAAATTCTAATACATTCTTTCAATCGCCTTCACAATGTTGGTTCTAGAGAATAGTGCAGTGAGAACTGAATTGTCTTAGGAGAGGTCACTGCCTGCTGGAATGAGGGCTTATGAAGAGTCATGGATGGACATCCGAAATATCTTAGACTGTGAGGATGGCAAGCTTGATTCTTATTTCCTCTGTCCTATCCACCTTTCTGATTACACACCCTACATGACATCTAGCATGTATCCTATCCTTACAAAGCATGCAGGAAGGGTTTGTTAATTAAATGAGTTTGAACCATGCCCAGGACAGTGGAGGATCAAAATACAGATGCCAGAAGCTTTAGACCCAGCTTTGCCCTCCATCTCTACCCTTTCCTTCTACTTCTCTTCTCCCTTTAATGTGTGTAAAGAAACACTTGATTTTTCACGTGGGAAGGTTACTGACCTTCCCCCTAAAATGTTCTTATGTGAGGTTTTATATTCCTCTAAGTTTGACATTTCCTGAATTTTCATTAACTCTGATGGCTAAGAAATTATCACCTAGTGAGATTTGTAAAATCAAAGTAGTTTTGGGCCTCTCTTAAATACCAGCTTTAAAATGCTTGTGGAGGCTGGCAAGTTAATTGGTTTTTCTGTATATTCCTTCCTATAGTGCTGTTGCCACACAATTCTGGGAAGACTTCCAGAATGATTTCATCAAATAATAAGCAGACTTTTCAAATCTGGAATCATAATGGTGTCTTCAGACTGCACATACTTGGAATAATCATAATAAAAGAGATTAAAAACTGAAAAAATATTTCTATAATTTTCAATAGCAGTCCCATAAATATTTTGTTGGCTAATGAATGGTACTTTTTAAAATATTTTTACTAATAAAGTTTATGAACACTTTTAGCATTGAAATATTTTTATGTTAACCACAACTTTGACAGATAACCTTGTTTACTTTGATCTGGTTAAAGAAAACTAAGCTTAGATTTTTTTCACTCACACTATTGATATTTGTTCAGTAATTAAAGGGGATGCTTTCCTTCCTTTTGAACCTCATTTGATACAAATATTTTGAACTTAAATACATAGTAGTCAAACCCATATACACCAGGCTTTTTCCTGTCGACATTTTCTGAGCTTATCTTCTCAGATAAAAGACATAATAATTACAATATAAATTCACTGAAATATTCTAATTAGAAATATGATTCTATCATGTAGTAATGGACTCCATTTTGGACTTATCTACCAATTAAAAAAAAAATAGAAATCCTTGCATTAGCTACTAATTTAATGCCAAACATAGCAGGCAATAAATAAATAAATGTTCCTTTAACTGAATAACTTTGATGGATTATGAGATAATTGATACATTTTACAGATGTAATTTTAGTTTATTATTTTTAATTTATAAGTACTATTGAAAAATAGGGCTAATGGCTGGTTGTATAGCCTTTCCTTTGGACTCAGTACACTTGAGGATTTAGTCCTTGATCAATTCTCCTTGTAACACAATGAATTATTAGGATTTTACTTACATTGGGTGTAAGATAAACAGGAGTCTGGCTGAGGACTGTGTGCTACACCGCACCTGTTACCAAGTAATTAAGAAGAAAGTGTTGATGAGATGCAGATGACCCCAGAGACTGGCGAGTCACATACACCCAAAGAAACTGTGTGACTAACCAGGCATAATACCTGAAAGGCCTCCAGAATGTAAGATTTCCTTAGCTGAACATGTCCACACAATGTAGCCTTATCATTCATGACCACACATCACACGAATGTGAAATAACTAAGCCAATTTGGTGCTGGGTGAAGTCTATTGTGTTTGATGAATTTGATTGTCAATCCAAATCCAAGACCACTACTAGAAGAGCAGAGTGGCATTGCAACAGCATACGGTGTTTGAATCACCATCTAACTCACCCTGTACCTTTCACTTGGATAGGCTTAGGTTCACCTCTTTTAATGAGAGTTTGTTCTTTAGGCTATGTCATGGCCAAGGCATCCCTTCAGTGCAATAGAGAAAGAGCTGCTCCAGAGAGCTCTTGGTAATTATTATTCCATATAGGTAAGGACTTCATATTGGCAATTACTAGAACTATAGAGGAAGCAGAAGCAGAAAACTAGGCCTTAAGTGAAAGCAAGGAATAACTAAGTAAAGTCAAATGTCAAGAGTGTATGGAAAGGAAAGATGATCCAATGCCTATATGACATTTGCCAGAACTAGGTTTAGATGAAGAACTGAGACAAGAGTTAGACAAAGTACTTATGCAAGTAAGTAAACAAGTTTAATAACCCCAGGCCTTGTCTTGGGGTGGTCTAATCAGTCAGGGCTCCTTAAAGAGAGGCTTTCACTGTATATGACTTCCCAAGTTATCTCCCTTACCAAAGAACCTCGGAATTTTAATCATAAAACCAAACTATAAAATCAAGTGTTTTCAAGTAACAAAAGATATTAATACAATTTTATAATGCAATGGATCTCACATGCTAGCACAGGCTAATAATGTTTTCTATCATAAACCATAATTGACCTGTGAATTAATAAGTATATAATACTGAAGTATTTTCTGTCTTTTGAATATATAAAATAAATGTGACTTATTTTACTACACTCAACATTTTTACATCTGGTGATTAAAGGCAAGTGATATAAAACATTTTCTTGAAAGTACAATTTTAAGACCTGTGAAACCCTATATTGCTCCTCAATTTCTTAAATGGAGTGGCATTCTCTCTTTTTCCAATGTCTTTCTTTCCATTCATGCCCCAGTTAAAGAAAGTAGATTTCAGCTTATAATTACTGAATGACAACAATGCAGTCAGCACTCTGCTTACAGGAATATTGTCAACATTAGTAACAAAAGCTATGGTTTCTCCATTAGGGATGTAATATTTTGTTAGAGGTAAAATATAAGTACAAGTTTAATAGACAACAGTATAAAACTGTATGCCAAATTGGGTGCAAGCAAGCATATATAGTGTAATATTGCTGTAGGTAATATTAGGAAAATTTTGCAGAACAGTTGAAGTATCAGAAGACTGTACTACAAATTTTAAAGAGAATAATTAAAAAATATTTAAAGAGAATAATTATATAATTAAAATATTTAAAGAGAATAATTAAAAAACATAGTTCAGTTAACTTAGCAACAATCACTGAAGAGATTCTTGCACAGATTTTTAAAGATCTTTCTAGATTATGAGAAAGTAAAGAAAGTTTTAATCACTAAGCATTGGCAAGTGTTCATTAAAATGTAATGTAATGACTCTGTTGTCTGCTGGTTGATGAGTGAGCACCTTTAAAGCAGAACCTGGCTGATATTCACGTTTGTACTTGTAAGTGTGTATAACAAGTGCTGGGCTCTAGGCTTGGCACATTGCATGTTTTACAATTATACATTCTCACAACAACTGTATGATATATTGGAACTGTGTTATTTCCATTTTACATATGAGGAAACTGAGACAGAGAGTGAATAACTAACTTGCTTATAGTCATGTATCAGAAAGGTGGTAAAGCTAGTTTCCAGAGCAGGATAATCTGACCCATAAACTCATAATCTTACCTCTAAATTATAACATAAAAAGTGTTTGACAGACTTTTGCTTCTGGCTACAACAAAGTAGCTTTTTATCAGATTAACGCTCCTGCTTAGGACGACCACAAAAGTTGAATTAAATAAAAAATGAGCAAACAAAAAAACAAGAATAGCCAACTGAAGGGATTGGAGAACAACTAAGGAGACCTAGGAGAGAAGAAAGATACATGAAATCATACATTTGCTGCTGCAATTTCCTCTTGAGACATTTGATAATTCAAAGCAGTGAGCAGAGGCTGAGCAGAAAACATCAAGCAAAAGACTTTAGCAATTACTCTGGGCTCAGGAGATCAAAAATTGGAATTCAAGACCACCAAAATAGTCAAGGTTTGAAAGGCCAAGATCCTAGATAAAAAGGGAATTACAGAGAAATTGAGCAGAGCATTCTGTGTACAATTTCCGCTGTGGGATTTCCTGGTTCCAAAGCTACTCTTGTGTGGGCCAGATTTCAAACAATAAATTAGAAAATAGCTGATGAGCTATAAATTAAAGCATAGATTTTGGCACTCTCATGATGTTAATAAAATATTAAAAAATGAAATTTAGTGCCCACCAAGGAGAAAAGTACCTCATATGTTGAGGTCCTTAGAAAAGATTCCTCATATGTTGAAGGGCATGCCAGAAAAAAAAACAAACCCTCAAAAAGACTAAAATCTAAACTCAAACTATTTATACTCTTAATTGAAATGATATAACATACCAACATTCTAATTCATTGCAAGATAAAAATGGAATCTTCTCTGGTGCAAAGAAAGATTCCATAATTTTTCATATACAAAATCTGGAATACAATAAAAATTTACCAAGCATGCTAGAAGATAGAATCAAAGATTGAAAACCAAGAGAAGGAGAAAAAAAACAGACAATTGAAATAGGCACACAAGTGATTCATCTATTGGACATATCAGACATGGATTTGAAAATAATTATGTTTAATATGTTCAATAAAAATAGATTAAAAATGATGACTTTTACTATACAAGTGGAATTTATACAAAAAGAATCAAAGGAAAATTCTACAACTGAAGTGTGATAATTGAAGTTAAGTATTAAATAAATAAGTTATACTATATAGATAAACAGATTAGATAGCATGAAAAGAGGATTAAGGAACAAGATAATACATTAGGAAAATATATTCAAATTGAATATATAGAAAAAGATAGAAAGCACAAAGCATAAGAGACATATGTGCCACAGTGAAAATCATTAACATATGTGTAATTTGAAGAAATATTGGATGATAATTTTTAAAACTTGCAAATACATCAAGCTATAAATTAAAGAAGCTTTATGAAGTCCAAGCAGGAACTATGCAATAAAATTTACATCTCATTATGGGCTAGAAAAAGGGCTGAAAACAGAAATCTAAGAGATCATCTTAAAACCAGTCAGGACAAAATACCATATTAGGTACAACAGTAAGACTGAGCATTGACATTTCCGCAGACAAAGGATAGTGGAATGACATCTATAAAGTGGTAGAAGAAATACTAGCAACCTAGAAATATATAATCAGGAACAAAGCTTCACAAATGAAGGTAAAATACATATATTGTCAGTCAAAAAAGGTATTGGCAGGAAATTTGCACTAAAATAAATATTAAAGGGAGTTTTTCTGGCAGAAGCAAAACTATCCAAGACTGAAACATGGTAGTGCAAGAATGAATGAAAAACAATAGAAAGGTTAGTTAAATAAAAGTGTAAATCTAAGTGAATATTGACTGTAAAAATACTGGTAATATCTTATGTGGTACAAAATATATGCAGATTTAAAATACATGAACATAATAGAAAAAATATTGGTGATATTTAAATGGAGTTACACTGTATATTTCTGGAAAGTGGTGAAAGTATTAATTTGAAAGAGTCTGATAAATCAAGGGTGGATATTGTAAACCCTAAGGTAAACAAAGAAAATTTAAAGAATACATAACATACTAATAGAGGGGAAATGGAATAATAATAAATATTGTTTAAAAAACAAAAAATAAAAAAGAGAGAAAAGAATAAAACTATTAGGAAAAATAGAAAAAACAAACAATATTATGGTAAATTTAAATACAAATGTGGTAGATTGAATTATATACCCTTTCAAGAGACATGTTCTTAATCTTAATCTGTATCCCTGTGGGTATGAACCAACTTATAAATAGGACCTTTTGAAGATGTTATTTTTACTTAAAGTGTGGCTAACTGAATCAGAGTGTGTCTTAATCCATGGTACTGGAGGTCTTATAAAGAAGAGAAACTGGAAGCCAGACGTCTAATGCCACAGAGGAAGAAGCTGATAGTCAGAGAAAACTGGAAGAGCATACACGAAGAGAAAGAAATGACCATGTGAAGGGAGCAGATATGCAAGACAAGGTACCCCAATGATTGCAGCTAGCCAGCACCAGAACGCTATAGATTTCTGAGGAGAAAGCATAGCCTTGCTAATGCCTTGATTTTGGATTTCTAGCCTCCAAAACCATTATATAATCAATTCTCATGGTTTAAGTCAACTCATTGTGCAGTGTTTGTCAAAGTTGGCTGGCAATGTAAGACAACAATTTTATCAGTGATAACATAAATTAACTAAATGGTTCCACTGAAACTCAAATACTGTTAGATTAGATAAAACCTAAATAAAACCTAAATATATACTGCTTTTAAGAGACAATCCTTGAATGTTTGATGATGAGGCTAAAACTCCAAAGACTTCAGAGGAAGCATGAGCCCACCAAAACCTTGATTTCAGACTTCTAGTCTCCTGAGCTGTGAGACAATAGATTTCTGTTATTTTAAGCCACCCAGTTTGTGGTACTTTGTCATAGCAGCCCTAAGAAACGAAGAGTTATGGTTCTACTGATATCTGATAAAATACACTTTATAGCTGGAAGAATTGCTAGACACAAAGAGGAGTATTTCATATGATGAAATTATCAGTCCAACAGGAAGATAAAATAATCCTAAATTCTTATGCAGCATCATATTGGGAGATTTTTAGCATTCTCCCTTCAGAAACAGACAGAAAATCCCAGCAAAAAAATTTGTAAAGATGGAATTAAGAACATGGTTTAATTCACATTACTGTGAATTTTACTGCACACACAACCTCTTCAAAATACAAACTCTCTTCAAGTATATTTTTCTCGGCCTTCCCCTCTCCTTCCCTCCCTCCATCCTATTTGCTAATCCAAAAGAACAAGTCAAAATATAAGGCATGTCTTAAAAATATTGACTCTAAATAATATAATTCTGGGATAGGATGTGATTTTTTTCATTAAATAATAAATAGAAATTGACCACTCAGATACAATCATAAATATATGTATGTGTCTCTTTACTGAAGAAACTGTAAAATTGGGTGAGATTAAAATAAATGATTTCTTACATTTGAACGGATATATTTGATAGAGTGTTGAAAAGTTTGAAAAGGGAATATAATTTTTCCAACTGAAAGTGAGTTCTTTTGACACTTGAGGATGGGATATGAAAAATTCATGTTTACCTTGGTGAATGGTTGGCAGTGAAACAAGATTGTTGCAGATATTTTATCTCATGGGAGTAGGTGGGTTTGACAGCTGGAAGGAAGAAGTTAGAGCTCATCACTTGAGTAGAGTGGGAGGAAATTAAAACTCAGTGGAAGTCAGAACATCTTTAAGGAGGAGGATTTTGGCAAGTGACTAGATCAAGTTCCAGATGAATTGGTTAGTGGGTGAGATACTACAGAATAATGTACTGTGTATGGGAGTAAGTTCAGCCTAGTAACTCTTTATGTGGAGTCAGATTAGATAAAATGAAAAAACTAAAGTCTTTTTACTGTGGTGGAGGGAAGTGTAAGGGGTAGGAAGGGGCAAGTTTTATTTATTGAGGTTCTTTTGTAATTACCTAGAAAGCTATGTTCTTGTTTCCCAAAACATTATAATCAGGATCAAACTACCTCCAAAACATAGGTCAGGTAAAAATCTATTGATGGCAAATCAATTGTTTCAGACATCAAAAATTTGACAAGACATAACTGTCCCCAAAAGCATGAGAAAATGTAAATTAGTTCCCATTATTGCTTCTCTTGACTGATTCACTATCATAGTCTTCTATTCCAAATTTTTAGAGAAAGCTAAAATAATCTGACATATTCCATATTTCCTCAGAAACAGTAAACTGCCATGATACACAAATTTTTAAAATGAGAGAGGAAGGAAAATCATATTATCTGATTTCTTATATGGGGATATTATTTTCATGATGGAGCAAGGTCTTTTTCTACCATTTCAGGACACAAAGAAAGAGGCAGAGGGAGAGAGAGAGAGAAAGAGAGAAAGGAAGGAAGGAGGAGTTGTAGACTATGGTACACAGATAGGAACCTTGTTATTATCAAACAATGATGAGATCAATAGAGGGATCAGTTGCAAGATGTCAAACTAATAAAATATTTCTAATTTGCTTCCTGATTAAGTCCTTAAAAGAGAAGAAAAGTTATTTAAAATTGATCATTCATTTCAACAGCACTGGAAAATGAAACCAAGTACCTTTTATCCAGGAATGCCACAGGCCAGGCAAGGCACAACTCAAAAGGTGCCATGCAGAATATTGCTACCCTGCACCAGTGGATAAGAAATTATGAAGGCTTCTTTGAAAATAAAAAGCAGACATAATCAGATAAACAAGGAAACAAATCCAATGCAAGAATGGCATAGAACACTTAAAGACAAGCTACTGTGGGAGACAGAATAAAGTAACAGAATGTAAGGAGCAAACTGATAGCTCAGAAGATTGTTGGAGTGATTAATTATCAACTTCTCAGGAATTACAGAGCTGGTTAACCATCCCCTTTCTATTGCTTTGGCTGAACAAAATGACGCAAAGGAATTTGGACAATACCCCAGGATGGTAGCACTCTTTAAAAAGAGACAGCATTCTTATATCCAAAAGACAAACTACAATTACACCTCCCCTAGGCATATTCTATCCATTTTCCACAATCAACCATGCAAATTGCTATAACCAGAAATAGTTTTAACAAAATTTGAACAAATATTCTCAAATAAATAATGAGCATCATAAATCACCAAATTTATGAAGAAAATCTAATAATCAGAGTAACATAGAAGGAAACTTGCAAGATGAAATTTGGCATCTTCAAAGTGAATGTACCCATGACCAAACCCTGATGTGAATGAATGAAGAAAGAATTATATATTGAAAGGTCAGGGTAAAATATAGAACTATGAGGATAAAGAGAAAAGCTAAAATATTCTGGAGAGATAAAAACAAGCTACCTATAGAATAATGAGAATGAGAATGGAATCAAGCTTCTTTGTCAACACCAGATATTATAGCACAAGAAGCAATATGTATCAAGTCCAGGGAACATGGTTATAGATTTATATGTAATACTTATTCCAGTCAAAACATCATTTGTCCATGAAGGACAAAAAAAAAAAGACATTCTAAAATATGTAAAAACTCAGAAATTTTGTTACTCACAGACATTCCACAATAGAACTACTGGGAGCTTATTTCCAGGAAAAATTTAGATAAATCCAATAAATAGGATTAAAAGTGGAAACATATGGTAAGAAAAAAACATTATATGTAAAGCCCATGTCCTTGTTGGTTTTCAATGTAAAATGTAATAATAAAATATGGATGCATTGAACTTAGAAGTAAGGGGAAATGCAGAAATGGGGAAGCAGGGAGGAAAGTGGTTTGAGGGAGACAAGATGGCTTAATTCTAGACTTTGGTAGAGTAATTTAAATGTAGATACATGCAAAAAAACTAGATTATCAATAGAACACCAGATGAATAACCTCAAAATAACATGTGAAAAAAGAGGGGAAAAACAAAACAACAAAAGAAAAAGATAAAAGAACTATCAAGAATCACAGCAAGTATAAATATAAGATATTATTGCAGGAAAACATCCAAATGTATCAATTATCAGAATCAATATTAGCAGATTAAAATCAGGCAGAGCAATAATAAATATACGAAACATTTAATTGTGAAAACCATTAAATGGAACAAAGAGAAATAATTCTTTTATGACAAAAGATATACTCTACCAAGAAGATGCCTTAGGTATTAACCTGATTTGAAAAATAAAAATTTTAAGGGAAATTTTAAACAAATGACAAACATGATTTTATATATATACATATAAACTCTTTATTCTACAAGTACACTTTTAAAAAAAAAATCAGGATATTCACAAATTACCCATGATCTAAGCTGCAGAGAAAATCTTTATTGATTCCCCAAATCAGAAACCCTGCAGGTCACATTTTCAAAAACAAAACAAAGAAATTCATAATCAAACAAAGTATTTGCATATTAATTTAAAAATAGTTTAGTTTAACTTTTGGGTTAAAGAAGAAATCAAAATAAAAATGAGAAACTTTTTAGAAATGAACAAAAATGGGAATATTAAAAAGGGAGGAGATATAAATATCAACTAGGAAAGGACAAAATTCCCATTACATGCAGGCCATATGTCTTCAGAAGAATAAAAAGAATCAACTGAAAAACTACTATAACTAATAAGCAAGTAAAAAATGTGACGGGTCATAAATATCGGCATCAAGTATTTCTTTACCTTAGTCCCCAAATTACAAATTAAAACTGTAATGAAAGGGCATACAGTCCACCAAGATGGAAGCGTAAGATGCTGCAGGTTGCTGTTTCCCCACAGAATCTTTGGACAACTAGCAAAAAGTGGCAGAGTTTCCTCAGAACCCTGGAAAATAGTTAAAGGGTTGTAGTAACAAGGTGAGTACCTTAAAAACGGTAGGAGAAGCTTGTGGCACCCTTGCTAGCCCTTCCTCAAACCTTCCCCAGTATGGTGTGGAGCCAGCCTGCACTCCTATGGTGGTTTACCACTCATGCTCTAGAGGGAGCATTGTAACCCCTATGCATATACCACAGTACCTGCATGTCACTGCCATTCTATCTGGTGGTAGCCTGACAGAGTTAACCAGGAAACCCATCTGGCTCTCCCTCCCAGAGTTTATCCTATAGGCAGAAGCAGCTTTGTGGACAGCTGAAGCAGTATAAGAAACAACTAAGACAAAATAGGCTGAGACAAAGGATTGCCTGCTTTAAGTAATACAATAAAGAAACCTGGAGGAAGAGAAAATCTATTTCATAGGGAGTACAGGGGGCATTTGAATTCTTGCAAACAGGGGAACTCTTAAATCCACAAGCAAGTACAAGCCCAGGACAAGATGCAGGCTCAGAACAGACTGAGAGTACACTGCACTTCATATTTGCCTCAAGCTGATCTTCATGGGAGGGCTAAACCCTGAGAGAAAGTACCGGCCAATGCAGAGCCACTTTGCAAAGACTGGGAATGGTGTTTTTTGCTATGGCTTGTTTGTGTTTGTTAGCTCCTGGCATTCAAGGAAATCTCTGTCATATCACTTAGCTGGATACAAACCTAAGGAACAGATAGCTCAGAGACTAAATCCCAGAGTTAAAACTTTAAAATATTAAAAAGTACAGTGTATAATAAAATCTTACAAGACAAACAAAGAAATAAGAAATGCTGGCCTATCCAAAAGGACAAGATGAAAATCCAGAAGCCATCAATGAAGACCACACTTTGGGCATACCAGACAAAGACCTTAAAAAAATGATCCTCAAGGAGATAAAGGAAACACAGAGAAAGACTTAGAGGATATCAGGGGAAAATGAATGAACAATATGAGAATTTCAATAAAGAGATAGAAACTTTAGAAAGGAACCAAAGAGAAATCCTGGAGTTGAAGGCCATAACAGCTGAAATAAAAAAATTCTCTATAGGGATCAATAGCAGATTGGAGCTGGCAGAAGAAAGAATAAGCGCACTCAAAAATGAGACAATTGAAATGATTCAGTCTGAGGAGGAGAAAAAAATATAGAATGAAAAAAGTGAACATAGCCTAAGAGGCCTGTGGGACATTGTTTTAGTTTGCAAAAGTCTGCCAAGCAATATACCAGAAATGTGTTGGATTTATTAATTTATAAGCTTACAGTTCTGAGGTCATGAAACACATCATCAGGAGATGCTTCCTCCTCAAGCTGAAGTTGTGGGTAATCAGGCACATAAGGCATCTGCCAGTCTCTGCCTTCTCCTCTGGGCACCATTGCTTTCAGCTTCTGGCTTCTCCTTCTGTGGCTTTCTTTCTTCCGGGTTCCATTGATTTCAGCTTCTTGCTCTTGTGGCCTTTTCTCTCAACTACTGTGGGTCCTTTCTGAGCTCCTGGGTCTTTTCTCTCTGCTCTTCAGCAACCTCTCATCATATTTATCTGATTTATAAAGGACTCCAGTAAGAGGATTAAAACCCACCTGGGTCATGAGCTACGGAAGTAATCTAATCAAAAGCCCTTAACAGAAGTGATCTAATCAACTCCACCTACAATAGGTTCGCAACCACAGGAATGGGTTAGTTTCAAGAACATGATTTTCTGGGGTACATGTAGTCTCAAACTTCCACAGACACCATTAAGTGTACCAATATAGATATTAGAAGAGCAATAGAAGGAGAAAAAAGAGGAAAAGAGACATTGAGAATATTCAAAGAAATATGGCTGAAAGCATCCCAAATTTAATGACAGATATGAACATACACATCCAAGAAGTTCAACGAATTCCAAGATAAACTTGAAGAGAGCCACACTGAAACACATTATAATCAAACTGTCAAATGCCAAAGACAACAAGAGAATCCTGAAGGCTGCAAGAGAGAAGCAATGTGTCATGTACCAGAGAGCCTCAATAAGATTGTCAACTTCTCATCATAAACCATGGAGGCAAGAAGACAATGCGATAAAATATTTAAAGTCCTGAAGGAAAACAATTGCCAACCAAACATTTTTTATCTGGTGAGACTTTAAAAAATGATGAAGAGATTAGTACATTACAAGATAAACAAAAGCTAAGGGAGTTCATCACCACTAGAATTACATTACAAGAAATGCTAAAGGGGACCCTTCAGTCTGAAAGAAAAAGACATAGACAGTAGTTCAAAGTGACTAGAGAAATAAAGGCATCCAGTAAAGGTAATTGCATGGGCAATTATAAATGTCAGAACAATTATATTGTATTTTTTGGTATATAATTCCACTTTTCACTTCTTATAGATTCTAAACTGCAAATGAATAAAAAGTAATGAGAAATCTACAGTTTGGGACATACAATGTGTAAAGATATAACTTGCAATATACAACAAAAAGTTAGAAGGAAGTAGGAGTATAGGAATAGTGTATGTGTATGTTATTGAAGTTAAGTTGGTATCAAATCAAACATCAGAGAACTCACACTTTCTTTTAAAAGTTATTAGAAAGCTATAGTAACCAAAACTGCATGATTCTGTCACAAGGAAAGATATACAGACCAGTGGAGTAGAATTGAGAATTAAGAAATCAATCCTCACACATATGGCCAATTGAGTTTTGACAAGGGTTTCAAGTTACTCAATGGGGAAAAGAATAGCCTCTTCAACAAATGGTGCTGAGAAAACTGTATAACCATATATAAAAATGAATATATGCAAAAATTAATTAAAAAAGAATCAAAGACCTAAATATAAGAACCAAAACTATAAAACTCCTTGAAGAAAACATAGGGAAGCATCTTCAGGGTCTTGTGTTAGACTTTATACCACAGGCATGAATAATAAGAGAAAAACTCGATGATGGAACTTCATCCAAATTAAAAGTTTTTGTTCATTAAAGGACGTTTGCTAGAAAGTGAAAATATAACCTACAGAATGGGAGAAAAAATTGGAAGCCATATTTCCAATAAGGGTTTAATGTCCAGAATATATAAAAAAAACATACTCAAAAACAAAAAGACAAACAACCCAATTAACAAATAGGTTAAAGACTTGAATAGTTCTCCAAAGAAAATATACAAATAGTCAATAAGCACATGAAAAGATGCTCAGCATTATTAGCCATCAGGAAAATGAAAATCAAAACCACAATGAGAATCCTCTTGAATGGCTACTATTAAAATAAAAAAGAGAAAGAACATATGTTGGAAAGGATGTAGAGAAATAGGAACACTCATTCATTGTTGTGAGTGTAAAATAGTGCATGCCCTGTGGAAATCAGTTTGAAGGGTCATCAGAAAGATAAGCATAGAATTACCATATAACCTGGCAGTACCACTGTGGCAGTTTTAGATTATTTTATGAATCCCAAAAAGAGAAAGATTATGTTTGTGGGCTGGTCTACTTCTGCGGGTATGAGACATTTTTTCTATTGGACTACCTCAGTGAGGCACGATTCAGGCTGAGTCCCCGCTCTCTTGCTGGGTCTGTTATAAAACGGTGATACACTGGAAAAGAGAGCTCTGCCATTTTTTATCCTGCCATGTGACAGAAAGGAGAGCCTCAACAGATGTGGCCCCAGGGAGAGATGAGCCATTTGTCTGATAACTTGCAGCTAAAATTGGGAAGAAAGCAGAGAAGTTGAGGCCTGAGAGAAGAGGCCCAGTAAGAGACAAGCCCTATTCCTGGTTGCCCTCAGCTGTGCTCCCGGAGATGGGACAGCCTGGAGGGGAAGGCAGATACCAGGCAGCAATTGCCCACCATCTTGCTTCAAAATATGGCAGCTGACTTGGGTGAGAAAGCACCTCTTATGGTGCCTTGAGTTGGACTTTTCACTGCCTTGGAACTGTAAGCTTTTACCCCAAATAAATACGCTTTATAAAAGGTATTTATTCTGGTCCGTTGCATTGGTGGCTCTTCGGCAAACTAAATCCCGCTTCTAGGTATATACTCAAAAAAATTAAAATTAGGGTCTCAAAAAAATATTTGCACATTAATGTTCATAAAGGCATTATCCACAATTGCCAAAAGATGGAAGCAATCTAAGTGTCCTTCAAGAGATGAATGCATAAACAAAATGTGGTTTATACGTACAATGTATTATTAATTCATAAAAAGAAATGAAGTTCTGATTTATGCAACAACAGAGTTGGACCTTGAAGACATGATGCTGAGTGAAGTAAGACAGATACAAATGGATTAATATTGTATGATTTCACTGATATGAAATAATGTGAATGAGAAGGTCCAGAGTGAAAAACTAAATACAGGTTTCCAGGGGCCAGGGTAAGACTGGGAAATGGGAAATTAATGCTTAATTTGTATGGAGTGTCTGTTTGGAGTGATGGAAAAGTTTTGGCAATGGATGGGGGTGGTGATGGCACAACATTGTGAATGTAATTACACACTGAGTTATATATATGAATGTGGTTAAAGGGGAAATATTAAGCTGTATATATATATTACTAGAATAAATTTTTTTAATAAAATGCATGGAACTGCACAACATAATCAGTGAACCCTAAAGTAAACTATGGACTATAATTAATAGTATTATTATAATAATATTGTTTCATCAGTTGTAACTATGGTACCACACTAATGCAAACATTATTGATAGGAAAAACTGTATGTTGGTGGGAGGTATAGTGGAGCTCTGTATTTACTGTTTGATTTTTGTGTAAACCTACAATTTCTCTAATACAGAAAAAGGCATATATAAAATCCAAAGCTTTATATAGGGAAAATATTATTGAATTAGAGGTGGGAGGTCTAAAAGGGATAAGGGGAAGATAAATTTCTGAAAGTTATGTGTTCTCTCTTTTAAAAACAAGGGTAATTCAGGAATGTAGAATGTTTATTTCTACCACTAAAACTCAAAGCACTGAATTAATATTCCAACTGATTACATATTCTTAAGTTTGATATATATTATGAATATATACTTCAAGTCCCTGTTCCAAAGTTCTAAAAGAAATCATTTCTAGTCTAATAGCTAGCAGTCAGGTATTGAATGGATCCCATAAAAATTAGGCTGAAATGTTAAAAAAAAAAAAAAGTGAAACAGTTAGAGCAGATGTTATAGTAACAACTATAACCAGAACAGAATCTTAGAATAAATATAATAATAAATGGTATAGACTATGGAGAAAAATTCACTGAGGGACATACAAGTCTGAATAATTGGCAGGACATTCCATGTTCTTGGATGGAAAGATTGAATATTATTCATTAAACACTTATACAATACAAATCAATCTATTAATTCAATTGCAACAGAAATCAAAGTTTCTCTTTTTTAGGGAATTTGACAAACTGATTTTCAAGATTATATGAAAGACAAAATTTTTCAAAAAAGTTGTCAATGGTTTAACCAAAAAAAAAGATCACTAAATAGAGACTTCTTGCCTTCCCATGTGATGGTAATAATCATAGCAATAGTAAACATGGTGAAAACCACCACTTATTGAACTATGTGTCAGGGCCTCTCCTGAAGCCTTACATATATGAGCTTATGTAACAGAACTAGGATCTCTGATTATCTTAATTTTCTAGGTAAGGAATCTGAGGCACAGGGTGGCTAAGTGTATCGTCCAAGGTCACACCTTTAGTAACTGTGTACTGTTCTAGAGCCCACATCTTTGATTCATACCATATGCAGCCTCATAACTGAAATACATTATAAAATCAAAGTAGAAGGGGGAGGCAAGATGGCGTCGGCTTAGGAGGGCACTCGCTGACTAGCTCTCTGAGGATGGCTGATTGTGGACAGGGTCCTGCCTGGGGGTCTGTGCTGTGGGCGCACAGAGCGAGAAGCTTGGGACATCATCTGCAGGGAGTTCGATGGCATGGATTGATAGGTAGAGATTCATGAGTTTTAAGCCTGCCTGTAGAGGTTAACACAGATGGCTGAGCCACACCCTCAGGGAAAAAGGCTGGTTTGAGCCGTGACTCCCTCCCGGCAACTGG
>JAQZBX010020498.1:0-21696 GCA_029593785.1 Cabassous unicinctus
ATCAGGGAAGCGGGTGTGGCTCAATGGATAGAGCTCCCGTTTACCATATGGGAGGCCCCGGGTTCGCTTACCGGGGCCTCCTTGTGAGGGCAGGCCGGCCGGCCCACGCGGCGCTGTGGGCTGATGCAGCAGGACCTCACAGCAGGGGGGAGATAAGCAGACACGGAAGAAACACACAGCGAATGGACACAGCAAACACAAGCAGCAAGGGGGGGATAAATAAATAAATAAATAAATCTTAAAAAATAATAATAATAAAATTAAAATATATTGTGGTCTTTATTTTTTTCCTTTCAAGTTTCTAATTTAATAACTACCAGAAAAATCAGGCTGGTCTTCCTTGATTTGCTCTTTTTTTTTTTTAAAGATTTATTTATTTATTTATTTATCCCCACCTTGCTGCTTGTGTTTTTACTGTGTCCATTCGCTGTGTGTTTCTTCCGTGTCTGCTTATCTCCCCCCTGCTGTGAGGTCCTGCTGCATCAGTCCACCGCGCCGCGCGGGCCGGCCTGCTCTCACAAGGAGGCCCCGGGAAGCAAACCCGGGGCCTCCCATATGGTAAACGGAAGCTCTATCGCTTGAGCCACACCCGCTTCCTTAATTTTAATATTTAACAAAAGCTTTTAAAGTCTCACTAATCTTAATTAGAAATGATCGTGCCATAGAATTTAAACAGAAAAAGTATACAAAGAATAGGTAAATAATAGTAATAGCAGCTACCATTTATTGAGTACTTACATACTATACCAGACAGAATGCAAGATGTTTCATATAAATTAATTTTCATAACCACCTTACAAGGCAGAAAGCATCACCCCAAACTTACTGATGATGAAATTGATGCTAGAAATAACCTTGCCATGGCCAGCTAGTAAATGCAAATAAATATTCAAATCCATAGCTGACTTGACTCTGCTGGGCCTATGCTGGCCACACACCCTCTATGCCTGACCAAAATGGAATTAAAGTAAGCCAATTTAGCACTGAAGTTCCACAGTGTATTAGCTGTTGTAAATGGATCCACTATCCCAATGGGATTTGAACATTTGAATATCTAAGGAAAATATAATTTAGTAATTATATTTCTGACCCTGATTTGGGATATCAAGGATGTTGCTAGTTATCTTAAGGGTTGTCACAAAATTCTGTCTTCGGGAAGAGGCTGTGGTTCAATTGGATGGGCGACCGTTTACCATATGGGAGGCCCCGGGTTCGATTCCTGGGGTCTCCTGGTGGAGGCAAGCCAGCCTGCACGGCACAGCGAGCTGGCACGGCAAGATGACGCAACAGAAGGAGACAAGCAGACACAAAGCAAATGGACACAGCGAGCACAAGCAGCAAGCGGGGATAAATAAATAAATAAATCTTTAAAAAAAAAAAAAAATCTGTCTTCATTAAACTCACTATGAGTTAAATTATAAGTAAAACAAAAAATTACTGAACACTTAGATGCAGAGGGAGTAAAATGCTGAGGAAGTGAAAAATCAGTAAGATAATGTTAGTAATTTTTATATATTTAGACTCTTGTATAAAAAAGCTCCAAATGGGATACAGGCATTCATGACAGAATCAAATATAAGAAACAACATCCATGAAAAATAAAAAATAATATGAGAAATAATAATAAAAAGAAAAAAATAATACGAGATTCAGTCAGGACAGATATAAGTTAAAATACATGGGATGAAAAAAATGACAGTTTGACTAAAAGAAAACTATTAAAAAATAACCTTTCTCCAACTTTTATGAACACAGTACAAATTCAGCAGAAAAAAAACATTTCACTATTGGTTTAAAAAGTCAGTCACCTTGAATATTTCTTCTAAATAAATGAGCATGAATAAATTGATATATAAAAGGTTACTACATAAATTAAGTTGAGAGAAAGACCAGGACACCTATCAAAGGCATACAACAAATGTTTGATGAGCAAGTAAATGACGTGGCTATGTAAGATGAAAAGTGAAAATGAATAAGAAAAGGAAAACCAAGGGAAAGGAGTTGGGCTTTCTTCAAGTTCCTTCTCAGGAAAATAGAGCCTGTTTTCTTGATGATCTCAACTACTGAAAACAAACAGTTCTTCAGAATATATCTTCCCTGGGAGAAATCTCCTTCTCATATTGTGGCCCCAAGAAATACTGCCTAAGAGAAGGCCTTACATCCAAAATGACACCCTCCCTTACTCCGAACAGCTTTTCTGGAAATATTTTCAATTCCTCTACCTCCCATAACATATTTTACATACCTCCCTTTCTATCTCTACTGATTTTATGAATCGAATATTAATGTTTATCAGCATAAAGAAAAATGTTAAGAATTGGGTTTTGTGGGGGATTTTTGGTTGCTTTTTGTTTTTATTTTTGTTTTTTTGAGGTACCTGGGGCCAGAGACTGAACCCGGGACCTCATATGTGAGAAGCCGGCGCTCAACCCCTGAGCCACATTGACTTCCCTGAGTTGGTTTCACCATTTGTTTTGCTTTGTTGTTTGTTTTTGTTTTTTTCAGGAGGCACCGGGAACCAAACCCACCTGGGACCTCCCGTGTGGGAGGTGGGAGCTCAACCACTTGAGCCAGCTCCATTCCCAAGAGTTGTTTTTGATACACAGGAACCCTAACACAATATGGATACCTTATAGTACAAATACAATTGTCATTTGAAAAAGCACAAATATCCTTCAAAAAGATGAAGCCATTTGTAAATGAAGTTTTTCAAAAAGGTTTTGTTACTTGAGTTATAGTCTACTCTTTAAAAAGAAAGAAAGAAAGAAAACCGTGCCTCTAACAAAAACCGTAGTATTTACAACTCTCACCTTATTTGTGGATGTTAGGAATAACCTCCTATAGATCATCAACTGTATCACTTGCTAATTCAAAAAACACCTTACAGACCAACTCCTTTACTTGACCTAATGAAACTTACTGAGCTTCTACAAATAAAGACTGCACATGGTCTATTTTTTCTAGCGTCAAAATGCCTATGTGATTAAGCAAGTTTAGATCAAGGAAAACTTTCTCTCATTATACCAAATAACTAGCCTATAATATGGATATGCTATTATTTGACACATGAATTTAAAATGTGACTGTCATATTTTCTAAAACTATAAGCTTCTAAGGACTACGCTGATTCTGGATAGCTACACTATGCATATCCCATAAAAATTAGGCAAGCAAATAATGTGTAGATCCTATTTCACTTGTGAAAAGATCAGACACATAACAGTTTTATGAAGCATCTCATTTCTTTAGCAAACTATTAAAAGATGATCTGGCTTTCTTTGACATATATGAACAGCGTAACTCATAAGCAAAGGCTAAATGAAATAATCCACAGAAATTCTTGTTTCTTACAAAGTATGATAGTCAATAGCCCAGAGGCCAGGAATCTTTCTATTTTAAGTTATATTTACAACATTACAAACCACATTTAATTAGGGTTTTATTATGTAGGGCTTAATTATAGTTTGTATTTTGTCACATTTTAAGTTATTGGAAAATAACAATTCTTTCCCCTTGCTGATATTCTAATGCATTTTTAATCCTACTGTGCACTATCAACTTATAACAATAACATTTTATGTCCTACTGGTTTTTGGAATGTCGAAACCATTGCATATTTATTTGCTGAAATAAATAAATCCTTTTAAAAATCGTATCGTAAATTCTTGGCCCTGGAAAATAGACATGTCAAAAACTCAACAGGACAGCAAATAAATCAAGACACATTTGAAATATTATTAAATGATCCTGAAGGCCAAATCTGGGTCAAAGTACAAAAAGACCCTCAATCTCTGCTACCAAGCAGAATTCTGTTGATTCAGTCACATACCATTCATAGAAAAGAGGGAATCAGCATGTTCTTAGCCAAACGTGAACATGTTTGTTGAGATGGACTGTGTAGTCCAACGATTTTGCTTTTCCCTCCTCATCTTTCCTTTATCTGCAAGAAATAATTGTAGCTCACCTGAGATGGTCTTTAGTTGATTTGTTTGTTGAACAGATATATCTGCTTAAATGGGACTTGCCTAAAAGCACTGCATCCTTCTCCAGTGGGATTACAAATTATACTGGCAATGAATTAACTGTTCATTTAGATAACAAGAAAAGTATTTGAGTAACATGTATTTCAAGTGGAAAGTAAAAGATTTGGGGGAATCCAGAGCAAGGTCTTCCCGTAAGCAGCAAAATTATCTAGCCACCATTCTGAGAGTTCCCTGAATTAGCATTCTCTACAGAGCTACAAGTTATTTAAGAGAATGTGAGCCACTTCTGAAGAGTACATGGAGGAATAAAACATAAAAGACTTCAATTATTAAGATACAAAGTTAATACTAAAGAAATTATCTATATAGAAAAATGTACATACACCAAGTTTATATAACTTAAAAACAAGACTTGTAAAACATCCTCATTCTTACAATTCTCTACCCTCTAGAAAAGAATGACAGACACAGAGGGAAGCCATATTCTAACTGGACATACAAGGCCAAGTTATCCAGATCCAACATATGCAGATCCAGAGGGTTCTTGTGAACATTCTAGGAATGTATGCCTAGTGTGGGAACTGTTCACTGCCAACCCAGGGGTACACCAAACTTTAGGTCACACAAATAGGGACCCTTGAGAAGGTTAATTAGGCCCAGAAGTTTCGTAAGAGATTTAATCAACTTTGGAAAAGGGGCTAGAAGCTCTTATAAAAGGAAAGGTTTCCATTTACAGGAGTACTTGCCTAGGAGATATCATTGTAGTTGTACTACAACGGGGCCTGTTGTAACCAATCATGTATAGATCTAGGAACTCATTCCTTTGTATCCAAAATGTTAATTTTCAATCTTTAATTAGAATAACCACCATTAACTCCCTCAACCCCCTCTTTTGAGCACTAAACAATCCTAACTTTTCCTTTCTTTACTATGTTCCCTTGTCTGGCAAATAAATAAACTTAGCTTTATTTTGTTTTGTTTTAGCTCCAGTGGTCTTAGTTTTATTCTGTGACAAAAATGAATCAAACAACAGTTTTACAAGAATACTCTCTTGCTCCCTCCCTCAATGTCCACCAAAAGCAAATCAGAACTGGCCTGAGAGCTGGTGCTGCTGGTCAAAAGCATAGTCTGCCCTAGCAAGACAGGCTGGGAAAGCCTCATAGGTCTGACTGGTGATTATGTCACACTATTGGTGTACCTGAAAATCTGCCAGACAATTAGAACCATCACTTCAGCAAAAACAGCAACTCTCTGAGCAATGAATAGTGGTGCTGATAAGTGAGATGCAAGGAGGCAGAACTTAATTTTTTATTCATCTTTTTGCTAATCACATACATAGTCCAATTGCCAAAGAGACAAGAGAAAACCAATTAAATAACAATTGTTTGTCCCCCGATGGCAGGCATCCCCCTACCATTCCAAATGGCAGATGGATAGGTATGTTGCTGGAAACATAGGTACCAACCCAAGACTACTGACTTAACTTTACCTTCAATCATTTTCACACAATCTTCTGTAAGGGACATATTCTTTAGGCAATTTCAAAGTGAAAAGTATTTGTCAAATAAAAGAAGGCTTATCTAGACAATAGAAATTAATGACATAATTTGTCTTACTAGGTCAGACCCAATTCCCCAGCATATCCCAAGCTTCCTTCTCTCCATTCACAGAGAATATTCCAGGAGTTTTATGGAACCTAATCAAACGCAACAAAATGCCACTGCAGATTTTTAAATAAGGGAGAAACGTGATCAAAATCGTGTTATAAGAAGACTAATAACATGAAAAGGCAACCCAGGACTGCAGTTGGGAGATAATAAAAGGAGAGACCAACTCAACATGAGATGATAAATGGTCTAGAATGAATAAGGCAAATGGCTCCAGGAATAGTAAAGAAGAGCTGAATCTGACATTACCAACCATCTTCACCTTTTCTACTACAAATGCAATTTATCCTGAGAATAAGGTAGATGCAAGTAATTATTTTCCTAATTTGCCTGATGGGAGAAAGGGAGGCTTAAGAGTTCACTTGTGAGATCCTTAGGTCTTCTTCTACCCAGGTTACATACTGCCTGAAAGTCAACCACAAGGAAATCATCCTTTTCAATTACAACACTGTATTCTCATGGCATTTTCTTCTAAAATACCCTACAAGGAGCAATTTCAGACTTACTCATTTAGTCATTATTGCTGCTTTGTTATCAATTAGCCTTCCTCATATGCACACACCCACCCCCAATCTCCAACCTTGACAAATTGGCCTGGGCAAAAAGAAGGGTCCAAAACCTTAATTTTATCTGGCCTGGAAAATGAGACTAAAAGAGATTAGATGCTTTGCCAAAATTAGTAATGAAACCAGTTTTAGAACCAAGAGTTTTAAACTCCTAATCCAGAGCTTTAAGATAACCTTCATGTTTTTCTCTTCCCTTGGATACAAAAATCCTTATGAAATTTTTAATAGTTTCACACTTGACTCCACTCCCTTGTCCTCACTCCCCCCCCCTTTTTTTTTTACACTAATGGGGCAAGAATGGTTAACAGGCACAGCTAATTAATCAAAGAGGATTAAGAACCCAAGTTTCCCTCAGAGACTCTCTGCCAATGTCAGGGCAAAGTTCTGACTCAATTGCCTGGTACACAAAGGCCCTTAATATCTGAAATCCAATAATCCTTTCCAACCTCATCCTGCACCACAACACTTTCCCCCTCATTCTCCAACCATATTTACTGAGAATCTACAGATTCCCAGAGTTTAATGTTCTCTCATATCCTCATGTCTTGACTCGTACCATTTTTCTTCAAAGAACACTCTTCTCTCTTGTCTGTGTGGCTAGCCTGAGCTCAAGTTCTTCTCTTAAAAATATCCCCTTGACATCTCCTCTCTTGGACCCTGAAACACACCCCTCTCCACCCCACACCAACCTGAATTAGGCCTCCTCTTTTATACTCACCTCTATTAAACTTCTCAAAGGGCACTGGCAATTCTCAAACTACTGCATGGAATGCCTGCCACATTGTAGGCACTAAGCAAATCATCATTAGTTCCAAGTTCTGTATTCCTCCTACCAAACAGAATCAATCCACTCCATCAAGGAAATACACAGCTGGGGTTTTTTGTGTGTTTTTTGTTTTGTTTTGTTTTTGTTTTATTCCATTTTGATTTGATGTCTAAGAGTCCTCAGTATTCTTCCTAGTAACCTAGTGGTTTTAAGCACATTTGGAAAGTGGCTACTAGCTTCTTAAAGGGTAATCTAACCAAGATTAAATACACGTGAAAGTTTTTCCATATAGGACTCAATGGAACAATCTGACCAAACAATGAACTTTGACATGAATATTCATAATGCTGCTAAAACAAAGAAAAAAAGAACTTTACGTAAAATGTTCATTTTTATCCATTTGGAAAATGTTTCCATACACTAGCTTCTAGTGATTAAAAAGTTGAAATATGAAATCAGCTTATATCATTATTTTAAATAGGAAATATCTACCCTGAGAAAAAACATCAGAGTTAACATTTGATTCCAATGTTCCCCTTGAACATTCTATATAGGATAACTGTTAAAGGATACATCAAAATCCGGTAACCACACTTTTCAGAACCCTGCCCAAAACTTTCCTATTTTGTATTCACAATGAGTGCTGCATGGCATCCTGATGTCACTACTGTAAAAAAAAAAAACAAAAAATGAAGCTTCGAGCAAACACCACCCAAAACTCAGATCTACAAGGAGAATCTATAGCCTCAAACTGGTGGCAAATCTCAAATCCACTGCAACTCCCTATTCAACACAGTTTTATAATAATACTTACTAGTGAAGGAGTGAGCTGGTGGCCCTACCCCTAGGTAGAAGGAGGAAGAGCCAACCAATAGGATAAGAGATTTTCAAGCCCGTGCCCTAATTAATAATCAGCCAATCCGACGCCTCCCAGTCAGCATACCCTATTAACATAAAATGCTAATCTAGCTTCCAAACCCTAGCCAATGCTCCTAGGCGGAACCCAATGACAAACCAATTAGAGCATCGAAGCTTAAGGCTCAACCCCCAGGGTGGCTGCAGCGAACCTATATCTAGCATGGCCCCAAAGCCCTGGGCTCGCTTCCATCTGTGCCCCAGTCACCCAAGCTGTGACACTGAGCTGTGGCCTGCTTCTATTGTCACCCTGGCCAGGCTTGAGTTTTAACACTGAGGGTACTTCCATCTTTGCCCCCGCCACCCCAGCTGTAACACTGAGCTGTGGGTCGCGCTTCCATACTCGTCCTGGCAGGCTAACACTCAAGCTGTAACACTGCGATCTCACGCTGTAACACTGAGCTGTAATTAAATAAACGTCCAGTTGTTGCATTGAGGTTACGTTTCTTCATTTTGAAGCCCATCTGAACCAAGGAACAAAAACAGTGATAAAATTTGGCGATAACAACTAGGTTGAGGGATTCTACAAAATCAACAGCTCTAAGGACACAGATACAATCTAACATAAAATACACAAATGGGTCTTGCTTTGCTTTTCATTATAACTTTGGCCAATCTAGCTAATCTTTTCTATTTCTTAAACTCAAAAAATGTAGAAATTGAAAGTTACTATTTTTAAATGTGTTCTAATTCATTTAGTGTACCTTAACTCAGTTATTCCAGCTCTAAAACCAAACTACCTGTTCACAGGAACATACTTAGAATTAAACACTGTAAAACATAGATGGCAAATAAAAACATTAGTCAACTTAAAACAGAACGTTAAATTCTATCAAAATTTACAACAGTACTTCAATAATAAAGACATGTTAGTAGACTCATGCAAACTGGTAATACAATGGGATTTCCCTTATTTACTTGAGGGTAAAGAATGTAGAAAATAAATTAAGGGGAGCAGATGTGGCTCAAGCAGTTGAGTGCTTGTTTCTCACATGCGAGGTCCCAGGTTTGGTTTCCAGTGCTTCCTAAAAAAGCATACAGCAAGCAAAACAGACGAAAAACCAACTCAGGGGAGCCAATGTGGCTCAGTGGTTGAGCACCAGCTTCCCACATACGCGTTCCCAGGTTCAATCCCAGGCCCCTGGTGCGTCAAAAAAGAAAAAAAAAAAAAAGAAAAAAAAAAATTTAAGAATTCTGAAAATCAAAGTAAAGGAAACCAAACCTAACTAGAGTTGAAATTCTGTACAAAAAAATACATATACAATAATACAAGTGTTACATTTTTGCCCTTTATCTTTGCCTGCTGCCAGCCACCTGTTTTAGATGTTCTCATGCATAGGAAATAGCAACAATGCCATTTTCCTTCCAAATGCAAACAGGTTTTGGCAAACTTAAGTCAGTATGTCAGTTAAAAATAGAAACTCAACCCATAATGTGATTTGGCAAATAAATACTTAAGCACTGAATAGTCCATCCCTTGAATGGTATTGCATTTTCCATTTATCATTTTTAAATGTACCAAAGAAAACTGAAAATCTGCACACGTAGCTGAGTAAATAATAGCTTCCACATTAATAATCCATTATGTAAGACTCTTATAAAGCATACACTGGGAGCAAAATTATGCCATTTTGGAAACAGAACTCCCTGTGAGAGCAGTCCTTAGTTCTGATATTTCAAACCACTGCTTTTATTTTCATATAAACACTATTGTGACTTTAAGTCACAATAAGTTAGCAGTCAACACTGCCAGAAGCTTAAAGAGCTATTTTCATCAACATATGTGCCAAGTGCCTTCACTGGACCAGATCCATTCAAGGGTCTTAAAGTAGGCCCATATAAAAAAAGTTTTACTAAAACACAGCCAAACCCATAGATTTATGTATTGCCTATAGCTACTTTTACTCTACAAAGGCAGAGTTGAGTGGTTGTGACAGAATCTAGTCCACAAAGCCTAAAATACTTAATATCTGGTTCTTTATAGAAAAAGTTTGCCAACCCCAGGACTTGTGCAAAATAAACTGTCTGGATAAAAGTTCCTCACCATTGTCTCCACTGTTCATCTATCTATGAAATGAAGGTGACAGAGTGCTTACAAAGCTTCTTAAATGCAATTAACTTCTTAATATTTACACTACTTGAAATTCATGTATAAGATACTTTCCTGAAACACTAAGCAAAACAGAGTTGTCTCAGCAATTCAGGTGAAGCTAAAATCTTCTCAGACTCAAAATGCAAAATGTCTACACCCTAGCACCACCCTAATTACTATTACTCAGCAGGAAGTATGGTATTGTCATAAAAAAAAAGGTTAAGTAATGACAGAAGTCTTTTTTGTGTACCACTGTTTCTGCTAAAAAGATTTTCAAGTGGAAAAAAACAAAAATGGCCAACGGTGGTTAATAGAAATGCACTTTAAAGTTCTGTAAATAGAAAACAATTGGTGGTACATTTTCAATAACACTGTTAATTTAACTAATTTAAAAATGTAAAGCCATTTTTAAATTTTCAAGTGAAAAATCCAAGTGCTAAACCCCAGGTTAAAATACAGTATACACAGATATTCAATAAATATCTGTTGTGTAAAGGGAAAGTTATGTGCTCAAGTTGTTACCTTCACTGCAATTATTTTGTGTGTTAAAATTTTCACCTTCCGGGAGGCGGGTGTGGCTCGCTGGATAGAGCCCCCGTTTGCCGTGTGGGAGGCCCGGGTTCGCGTCCCGAGGCCTCCTTGTGGGGGCGCGCCGGCCTGGGCGGTGCGGTGGGCTGGTGCAGCGGCCTCGCGGCAGGGGGCGGGTGTGGCGCAGTGGATGGAGCACCCGTTTGCCGTGTGGGAGGCCCCGGGTTCGCTTCCCGACGCCTCCTTGTGGGGGCCAGCCGGCTCGCGCGGCGCCGTGGGCTGGTGCGGCAAGACCTCACAGCGAGGGGGAGATGGGCGGACGCGGGGAGGACACGCGGCGGGTGGACACGGCAGCACAAGCAGCAAGGGGGGGATAAATAGAATAAAAAATAAATCTTAAAAAATATATATATATCTATATATATTAAAAAAAAAATTTTTTTTTTTTCACTTTCCCAAGTTACTGATATAGACTGGGCCAAGAAGTCTTTTTCCTAACCCAGCATCCCCAAGGCCACTGTCATTAGGAAGGCTATACTGAGGACTGGGTGCCAATGTTGTCTCAGTTGCAGTGCAGATGGACCAAAAAATCACTTTGTATGAAAACAATTCACAGAAAACCCTGAGGCCTGAAAATCACATTTGTAAAAGGAGGGAGGGGAAGTGGCCTCAGGTTTTATCCTAGTGATAGCAGAGGTACTTAGAGGCCATCTGCGTTAGGGTCATTGGTCTTCTGAACATCTGCCTCCTGAAGTCAATGACTATAGATCGTTAATATCATTCAGAATTTCCAAAGGGCTGGGTTTAGAGAAGTATATGAAGGAGGAAGGAGCCTGGGTTTTGGAATAAGTCCGTAAGGACCTAATCTGAATTGTGACTCTAACGCTTATTTCATGTGTGATCTTGGACAAGTTATTTAATCTCTTTGAGCCTCAGCTTCTTCATGAAAATGATGATGATAACTACTTTCATAAGATTATTATGAGGATTCAAGGAGATATCCTAGGAGGGCCTGACACATGGAATGTAAAAATAAATAAATAGCAGCTAAACATATACAGAACTATAGGCCAGGCATATCTTCCTCAGCATCTACTCCACAAAAAACCTATTAGGGTATGTATTATTATCCTTAAACAACTCGCCCAAGGTCACACCACTAGCAAATAGTAGAGCCAGAGGTGGCCCCAGGCAATGTATTTCCAGTGCCCATGCTCTTAACTACCTCACCATACTGCAGATATTATTAGATGAGCATCCCTGGTATTCCTAAGAATGGCTCTACGTAAAACAAAGTGTTTGAAGCCCCTCTTCATCAATATCTGAATTTTAAAAAATAGATTTCTGGGAAGCGGATGTGGCTCAACCAGTTGGGTGCCCGCCTACCACATGGGAGGTCCCAGATTCGGTCCCAGTGCCTCCTAAAAAAAGAATTACAAGCAGACGCCACCCCTGCCACATTGAGCAGATGTCACAAGCCAGCGGGCGCCCCAGACTGTGGGAAGCAAATGTGGCTCAGGCCGTTGGGTACTTGCCTCTCATGTGGAAGGTCCCAGTTTGGCAAGCAAACAATGAGCAGACAGACAAGAGAACCATTGGGAGGGGGGGAGGTGCAGAAATAAAGAAAAACAAAGTAAATAAATAAATCTTTAAAAAAAAGAGAGAGAGGGAGAGAAGCCATTTACGTTTAAAAAAAATAGATTTCTGGTTTGTAAACAATTACCCTTTGGTGCTAAAATATTGTTGATAGGACAAAGCTAATAATACTATGGTCATGAGATCAATATCTATTTAGGCCACTCCAATCAGAAAAAGAATTTTCCCAAACCACAGAACATTTGGGCTGACTTTGTCTACACCCATCAGAAGAGGGCTAAGTGAGAGAATAGAAAGAATTACAGAACAAATATCTTTTCTCTCCAAGAATACAGCTCAGAAGGGATTTTGGTGGCATCATAAAATCCAAGATTCACACAGTTAGCAGAGTCCTTGGTCCAACTCCCTTAATTTTCAGGATGGAAACTGAAAGAGAGAGAGGTTTGGGTCTCCCCATGTCCCATGCTAGTTATCCATCATGTCAGACCATGTATAGGAGGACCTTGTTACCACCGCGCTGTCGAGATTCCTACTGCACTGCCACCTCAATGCCTCAATAATGTAATACCACAACTGAAAAGACACATATGGGCTGATGCACAATAGAAATATATTAGAAATCAGCAGGTGGGAAAGGAGTCTCTTATCAAATATCTTTTAACAATCTATTTGAACAAGTCACAATAAACTTAAGTATAAACGAAATGCAGACATATAAATTAGAAACATTCCTAATATAAATTAGAAACATTCCTAATGCTCTCAATTGTTTCTCTGTTCTCAACCTAGAATAAGACCCCAACAGAAGTTATCTCCCCCTTCCTTGTGTACTCCCCACAAGAAAATTACCCTTAAGGCTTGATTACATTCCTGATAATCTTTTCTACAAAAATACTTGCCTCCTTAAATTAAAATAAGTAATAAATGATAAAATTCCTTCTTCCTAAAAAAAAAAAAATGCATCAACATGCTATTAAAATGGTGAATTATCAGAAACTTTACTACCTTCTCAGAAGACTGGGTTTTCATTGCCCAGGTATAAACATAATTAGTTTGCTCCTAAAATAATTTTGTAAGGTAGGAATTTCCTCATAGTAGGTTTCAAATATTTGTCTTCAACATACCTTTTGTTTAAGGAAAAACAGATGGAATTGTTGTTCAAATCCAAAACAATCATATAAGGGAAGTAATTTCATTACGTGCTAACAGCTGATGTTTTCAACTCCTCTTACGCCAATCCTGACTAATGCATATGTATCCTCTTTTAGCAGAACTGAAACCTCTGACTCCAACAGGAAACTAACTCTCCAGTGACATACTCTAGCAGCAAATTTAAGATGAAATAACTAAAATTAGCAAACAAGATAAGGCATTACCCAGGAATATGTCTTATAAAAATTACCTGGGGAAGCTTATGGGAATTCTCAATGAAACAAATAATGATCTTTTCTTCTATAGCCAAAAAAAGAAAGAAAGAAAGAAAGAAAAAAAACAAACTAGGGACAAAATATACATTACAAAGGAAGAATTACCAGACTTGGCTAGATACAAGAATGAAGGAATCAATGTACCAAAATTGACTTCAGCATTTCAGTTGTTAGGTCAACTATGTAGATGATGGCCTCCCTGACAAATCCAGAAGCTAGAGAACTGGTTGATGTGGAAGGGAGGTAAGGTCAGTTTTATCCGGTTGAGATGAATATTAATAAGTGAGTATGTATAGTATATATTAAGTATATGCAGCTGGATCATGAGTAAATTCAAGATGCAAATTTTAGGCCTCTTGTAGGGATTTAAAACATATGATAACCCATCTCCCCAATGTATCAGAGTTAGACTCATAATTTTCCTACACATGGTTCTTCTGCCTCATTTATTTGAGCCTATAATTAGCACTATACCCATTAAATATATGTCCCAGAGACTTAAATATTCTGGCTGTTCATATGCCGTTGGAGCCCTGAATCTCAGCAGAGTTGCAGTCAACACCTATTCTACAGTTCATCGACCTCACCCAGGAAAACTAACAAAAGGATGACGACGGACAACACCCAGCCCAAGAAGCAGAGACTATCTTCAACTGAAAGCAAGACAGTTCCATCCATCTGCCCCATGGGATCTAAGCTCCCTCTCAATCAGAAACAGAGAGGTATCACCATCCCCAAATCCTCAAGATTGAGGAACGAACAAACATAAGGGGGGAATGCAACTATGGACTAAAGTAGACTTATTATTATTGTAGTAATGGAAGAACTTGTAACATTGATATAAAGGCAGTGTTCACCAGAGGTTCTGAGAGGAGGGACAGGGAAGAATTGGTGTAACATGAGGCATTTTTGGGACATTGGAATTGTCTGCGTGATACTGCAATGACAGATACAAGCTGTTATACATTTTGTCAAAACCTATAAAACTGTGCAGTGCAAAGTACAAACTATAATGTAAACTACAGACCATGCTTAGTAGCAATGCTTCAACATGTGTTCATCAATTGTAACAAATGTACCACACTAATGAAAGATGTTGTTGATGGGAGAGAGGGTGGGGTATATAAGAATCCCCTATATTTTCTATGTAGCATTTATGTAATCCAAAGCTCCTTTAAAAATAAAAATTAAAAAAAAATTTTTTTTAAACCTATGAAAATGTTAAATTACCAAGGTAGTCCTCTTGGGCAAGAGCCGAAGCCTGAGTGACAGATGTGACATGCTAACATGCAGCTAATGAAATTCCTATCTGAACCCTTACTCTATTATAAACACCTCCTGAGATGGTTTCAGTAGTTATTCCATGTTTACTTCCTTGCCCTTGCTTAAATATTCCAAATAAAATATAGAAGCTTTACATTGGTATCTCATTTCTAGAAAGTTATAATTTAACACTATGACAACAAACTCCAGAACACTTATCTGAATCTTCTCTCCCTGCTTCAAAGAATACTTGCAATTAGCCTTCTCTGAACCTTATCTACATTAAGTCATCACTTAGCCCATATATCTTTAACACTTCATCTTGAGCATTTTTTCTGCTAATTATACATAACATTTCTATTTCTATCTTTTCCTTTCCACTGGTAATAATATCCTCACCCTTTCTTCTACAGATAATTTCAAGTGTGAATTTGAATCTCCAAGTTAAAACTTCACACTATGGGGGTGGGGGTGGAATCCTCCCTTCCATGAAGCGCTTCAATACAAGAGATGCTTGAATGGTATTTACCACTATGTTTCCATCCTATCCTATAGTTCCAACCTATACTTGGTCCACATTTATTAATTTAACTTTCTTCATATTTTCTTTCCACCTGTTTACCTTCTTTTGACTATTATCCTTATTTGGTCATACAATTTATACACTTTATTAGGAAAATTTTTGATGTTAATTTTGGGATTCAGCTTTCTCATCATGAGCAAACATGAAAAAGTTTTGGAGTGAATCAATCTATGTGTCATTAAATAGCTGTGTTACTTTGGGTAAGTTATTTAACCTTTCTGAGTCTCAGATTCCTCATTTACAAATGGGAGATACCACCTACCTTGCAGGGATGTTTTTCAAATTAAAGGAAAGGTAACAAATGTAGTATGATAAATGGTAAAAAAATTATTTAATAATTGGTGGCTATATGTAAAAATTTGTGTTATCAAAGTAATTATCTCATAAGCCATTACAGAGCTTTGCTACCAAATCACTGAATATAATACCTAATTCCGTCCTCTATTCAAAGACAGTACAAATGATATTGCTGCAATATTACTGGAGGAAGCAGCAAGGGGAAATTTGGGCTAAAACATCTGCGCAGGGAGAAGGAAAGCCAAATCTCAAGGTTTGCTATGTTCCAGCATCCCTGGGCACCCCTGAACATAGTAAAATTTTGACTGCAAAAGGAAGATTTTAGTACATTTTCAAGCAAGGAGCTGCTACATTTCAGTCTCATGGTTTCAAACAGAAATGAAGATTAGTGCAAGCTGGCAAGCAATTTTTATTTGAATTTCATTGCTGATTTAAAAAATGGGATGATGATGAGGAGGAGAATGATGATATATGTATTCCCTTTACAACTAATATTTGAGACTTACTGCATGCCAGGCACTATGCTAAGTATTTTGCATTCAATACTAATCCTCACAAAAACCCTATGAGGTGAATACCTTTACCACATTTGACAAATTAAAAAAATTTAAGCTTTGCATAACTGGGATTCAAACCCAGGTAATAGTGATGACTTCCAACTTCCTACAACACAGCAACAAGTTATGTGTTGACAGTAAGATACTTAATATTTCCCAGTCAGAGCTATTTGGGTATCTGTGTGGGAAGTGCAGCATCATATTCACTCAAGTGTATAAGCAAAAGCAGGAGGGAGGTAGAAGAAGAAAGGGTTACATTCCAGAGTAACAATTCTGGAATTTTCGAATATTAAAAATCATGACTGTCAAATTGAGCATGGGGATAATTAGAGCATTCCATAGTAAAGGTTCTCCACCTGTTTTCCACCTGACACATGGTGACGGATGAAGGCATTAGAAGCTGAAGCTAAAAAAAAAAAAAAAGAAGGAAAAAGAAAGCAGGTGAGCGGGTGTACCTCAGTGGTTGAGCACCTGCTTCATATATACAAGGAAGGTCCCAGGTTTAATCCCCAGTACCTCCTTAAAAAAAAAAAAAAAAATGAAGCTGTGCCATCACATGTTCAACACACTTCCACGGGCAGAGGTAGGCTACACCTCTGTGACTTCTCATCCTTCCTAGGATGAGTTAAAAAAGGCATGCATTTTCTCTGTATCAGATAACTAAATATTAATATTTGTTGAGGACTTACGTTATACCAGACATATTCTAAGCCCTTTAACTATATCAGTCCTCAAACACACTATGAAGTAGGTACTATTTTATTCCCATTTTACAGATGAAGTAACTGAGACACAAAACAAGTATTTTACTAAAGATCTCATGTAAGGCAGTACCAAGATTCCAATGAGAAGTCTGGTTCCAGATCCCCAGCTCTTAAAAGTGACAACAAACTGCCTCTCTCAGCTTTCCCTGGGACATGACCTAGTGGAGAGATGCCCTGAGGGATCCTAAGAACTTCTTACATGGTGCCACAGGCAAAAAAAAAAACAAAAACAAAAATAAACAAACAAAAAAAAAAAACCAACAACCTTTTTGCCTATGCAGGAAAAGCCTAGGACTGTGAAGGTTCACTGCCGTGAACTTTTGCCTTGAATCCCAGCCCCACAGGCCCAGAGAAAGTGCAAGACTTCACTTAGGACTTCTCTCTTCATCCCTGGGTAAGCCAAGCAGTGGGAATCGTCTTAGTGATCCTAGAAAATGATACTGGTTATATGGTGTTACTGACTGCTGGGTTGCATGGAACCAACACAGCTTCACATGAAGAAAAGGAACACAGCCTGTTACTCTGAAACAAGATCTGTACATTGAAGATTCCCTCAGTCTTCTGGTAGAGTTGTTCACATCACTCACTCACCAATATTTACTGTGAGGCTGATATATGTCAGGCACTATTCTAGATGCTAGAACACAGCTGCGAAAAAGAGGTCCTATACCCATGGAGCTTAAATTCTAGTGGGACAGAAATATGGGTTGTCTATAAAGGTCAGCACCAAGTACAAGAGACAAAGGTGCTGGCACCGTCCTAAATTCAAGGTGAAAAAAAGATGTGAGGAAAAACAGGCACTATATACTCTGATGGCACAAATGCTGCAATCTTTTCAACTACAACTTGAGAAGACTGCACCAAACTATTGCACTGCTGCCAAAGCTGCCACCAGCTTGAAATGAAAAGCAATGTGGTTGGATGGCACTGTTTCTGGCTCAGACTAAAGAACAGTGCCCACGTGCAAGCATCCAAAGGGAGAAGTGAAAAGGGCAAAGATACAGAGCATTTACCTCTTTTTAGATACACCCTCCCCCCCCCAAAAAAAAAAAATAAAGGAAACCACTAGCAGAGAGCTGTAAATTCCACAACCTCGACTTTGTTAGTATCTGTGTTCAAAGTAAGAGAAGAGAGAGGATAACAAGCAACAACATGGGAGAAGAGTTTTTTCCAGCAGCAAGTAGAAGCTGAGATCAGAGACGGTTCAGTCCTTTGCCCGACGGAGCAGTCTACAGACCAAGAAATTGAAGCAGGAAAGGGAGAACATCATGCACACTAAAATCTGGTTATTCACCTGTAGGTCTCCAAAAGTGATAATGCCAGAATGTGAAGCACGATGAAGCAAGAGCATTACTTTAAACTCTTGGCCTACAGACTGTCTCAACCTCAGAATGGTAAAATTAATGCCAAAGCACAAAATTATACCCATATGATTGCACTTGCCATGTAATACCGACATTCTCTTCTACACTCTTGTATTCCCCTTTGGGCACTGAGACACAGGAGGGCCAGGACTGTGGTTCATTCAATTTTGTACCTTCAGCATATGGCATCAGGCCTGTAGCAAAGCATGCCTTCAGAAAATGCAGAGGATTTTCAGTAATGGAACTATCTAAAAATGCATTATTTAGCCATGGGGGAGGGGGGAGGAGATCAACAAGAGAAGAAATTCTGAGGAACAGCAACTTCTCTCTTCCCTTTCTTTAATTGTGGCCAATCATTTCATTCAATCTATAGATCATGCATCTGTCACCTGGCCATGTGGTCTACAGTGCCACTGTATATATTTCTCTTCTAATTTATCTGTGCTAGTTTCCTCTTATTAACAATTTAAACACTTACTGACATATGGAGAAAGAGAGGAAAAATCAAGTTAAATCTGATTATTTTTTCCATCTCCAAATATTCAAAGACGTGCAACCATTTTGAATAGGGGTGAAAGTGAAGGTACATAATGAAAACAGAAAACTGTGCCAACTTACACCGAGATTGTATCATTTTGTTAACGCTATCTTGGTGCACTGAAAACATTCAACTGCTTCCTAAGTTCCTCACTTCCTCCCCCAGAAAATAATAAAACAGACTGTCACACTGGATTCACTATTTTATTTGAGACTGACTGACTCCATTCAGGGTGGATCAAAAGTGGGCCACTTTATCATAAAACATACCCTAAAAAATGAGAAATAACTGAATTTTCAATAGCTACAGATGACTCAGTGAGTGAGTTGGCCGCTACAGAAATTCATAGCTGATGCCAGAAAAAGCTAATGTTTTCATGAAGATCACTCTGAAATGCTGTTCTGGGTGGACATTATTTGTTCTTGCATTATGATTTTATTTTACTTTCACACTAAATATTTATGAAATGCATCAATTGCAAAGGAAAAAGATGGACTTTCTCTCAACACTATAGAAACAAGAAGGCCATTTTTATTTGGGGTCTTTTCTGGTTACCAGACCACAGTCCAGCAATCAAAGTATTGCTATTTTGTTTCCACAAGTTTGGCCTCCAATGAGTTTGTATGTGTGTCTCTCAAATACAACTTATTTTTTAGCTGATAAAGATTGGGTACAGTGAAAACAGTTAAGTCTCTCTCAATAACCAAGCAAAGAAATTAACCGTTTACTTTAAACAGGGGAAGACATTTATTTTAAGTGCTGACCATCTTTTAAAATAAGACAAATACAATATTTTCTGAAATACATTTATTTACTGCCAATATCTGACAAATAAAACATTAACAGTAAATAAAAATACAACCACTGCAGACAATGACTTATTGATTGTATGCGTAAAAATTTATCAGAGTTCTCACATTACAGCTAACATAAGAAGAAAGAGTACAAACCAAGTATAGTAAAAAATAAAATAAAATAAAAGCTTTCACTTGTAACACCCTTAGTTTAGAAAGATCTTTTACATATATTTAGCCCTTAAATTCATCATCTATTGAGCATCCAAGTATCAGACCCTATACTAAGTTCTGGGAACATAAAGACAAATATGGTATGTCCCTTTAGTCTCCTCTCATCTCATTTGATAATTAAAATCATATTAAGAAGAACAGGATTATCTCTATTTTGCACAACAAAATAAAGCTTAAAGATGTTAAGGAATTTTTTCATGATCACAAACTAAAGTTAAAAGCAAAGCTTGTTCAATCCTCTTCTACTATATATTCAGTTTATATTACTAACCTTGGGGATCTTTCTGATCATGCCAATTGAAAAAATCATTTTAAAAATTTATTTTAGGGAAGCGGGTGTGGCTCAGTGGATAGAGCCCCCGTTTACCATATGGGAGGCCCGGGTTCGCGTCCCGAGGCCTCCTTGTGAGGGCACGCCGGCCTGAGCGGTGCGGTGGGCTGATGCAGCAACCTCACGGCAGGAAGCGGGTGTGGCACAATGGATAGAGCACCCGTTTACCATATGAGAGGCCCCGGGTTCTCCGGGCGCCTCCTTGTGAGGGCAGACCAGCTCGCGCGCGCCGTGGGCTGATGTGGCAAGACCTCACAGCAAGGGGGAGATAAGCAGACACAGAGAAGACACGCAGCGAATGGACACAGCAGCACAAGCAGCAAGGGGGGGATAAATAAAATAAAATAAATAAATCTTTAAAAAAAAAAAAAAAATTTATTTTAAAAGAAAGGATGCTTTTAATTGCTACTGTTTCTTAAGAACAATGCTAAGAATTATGACAAATGTTTGTACACATAATTTATACATGCATATGTGACATGTGTGTGTGCTTATTACTCACTTTATAAAGGTATTCTTTCTGAGGAAGGATAACATTTCTTTGTCCTCAGGTCTTCAATTATAAGGGGGAATTTGCACACTTTTAGTTACCCAAAATCCTTGAAATATGGAATTGATATCATTAATCTACTATTCTGAGAGTTACAAGTAGTATATCCAGAAGGCCTTTAGACAACTGCAAATTTAACACTGTTGTATGACATGGAGGTCCATAAACATAGGAACACGTAACTTTATTGAGACAAATGTTTAAAATCTCATGACACACCAAAACAAATGCTGAGCACCTACAGTGGGTATTTTCTTTTCTGTTTTCTTCTCAATATCTCTCCAAAGTACCTGGAAAGCGCTACTTTATAGCATCTTATGAAGAAAACTATATGCTCTAGGACTGTACTAATACTAGCCACATGTGGCTGAGTACTTGAAATGTGACTAGTCTGAATCAAGATGTTATAAGGGGAAAATATATACCACATTCAAAACTTAGTGAAAAATAGAATGCAAAACATCTCAATAATTTTTATATTGATTATACATTGCAATAATAATATTTTAGTTATTTGTTTTAAATAAAATGCATTATTAAAAATGAATTTCACTTGTTTCTTTCTAAATGCTTTAAATTCAGCTACTAGCAAATTTGAAATTACATATGTGGCTCACATTATTTCTATTGGACAGCACTTGTTCTGAGACATGTTCAAGAGATTTGAGACATATTCTTTGAGACTATTAAGGGTCTACTCTACCAACATATCCTATATGACTGCCAGTTCTCAATATATCAGGAAGTAATCATGAGGTTAGGGGGTAGAAGGGAGATGTAGGATTTTTTCATGATATAGGAAAATATCCATGACATAATATCAAAAAGCAGGATATGAAATTATTAAAAAGCAGATCTGCTTTAAACATGCATTTAACTAA
>JAQZBX010020498.1:21796-33056 GCA_029593785.1 Cabassous unicinctus
TTATATACTGGGAGCAGATGTAGCTAATTTGGCACCTGCATCCCAGGTTCAATTCCTGGCACCTCCTTTAAAAAAAAAAAAAAACCTAATATACCACCCCCGATGCTACAAATAATAAATGCTTTATTTTTCTTACAGTTCTTGAAGAATGATCAACAGTTAAGTAATTACTAGATAGGTGCTACTTGCCTCCTTCATGCTATACCATCTTTTAGCAGCTGGCAATAAAAACTTACCCATCTCTAGTACAAAGGAGTTGAAATAAAAATGTTTTACTAAAACCTGAGTTTGCGAAACTAAGTGTTTTAAATTTCTTTTAAAGTGACTGCATTTTGGGTTTGATTTTAATAACCAATGGTAAATATGAATCTCTATGACCATCCATCATCTGTGAAATAAGCAGTCTAAAAATTAAGCATATGCACAGAAGACGGTAAGGCTACCTCTGCTTGAATTTTACATGGCAACATTTGATTTTAAATAGTCTTGAATCAAATCCTACTGACTGTGAAAAGGTGGCAGAGCCAAAAGTTAAAAAATCAAGTGCAGCATCAACCCACCTGTCCAGTTCATTGAAGAGTGGCTTACTTGACAGCTGATGACTACAGGCACAATCACGAACCTTATAATGGCAGGGCACCAAGAGTACAAGCAACCTAAGAGAACAACATGCAGAGGAACTTCTGCTGGTTGATAATTACTAGCGTGTGTGAAACCTTGACAAGTTTCTTGGCTGATGCCATGCTTACAAATATTTTCTAGCTCCATCCACTGAGAGAGCCTAGAAGCAGCAGGAATGAGCATACCTAGCACCCATATCTTGAATTCAGAATACCAACATCCAATAAAAGGAACGAGGGATCCTTTGAGAAATGGCTGATTCTAGGGCTGGGGCAGGAAAGCTACAAGATGAGGCTGGAGCATCTAGTAGTTTCAGAGATTAAAGAAGTGTGCACATACATACGAACACAAGCTAAAAGTGCTCCCAATGGCCAAGCTGGAATAATTTGAGCAAGAAAATAAATGATAGCACTGAAATATAACCCAAAGAATAAAAGAAATATCCATGAGTTCAAACTGATATGAATGATTGAATAAATAAATAAATAGGGAGAACCATTTCTTACAGAAGAATTCCAATTAATAAATGTAGAAGGAATGAGGCCAATTTCTTTACCTATGCCCTGGATCCCATTCCCTTCTATCTCCTCAAAATCCTTGGCTCCATCAACACACACACACGCTTCAATTTCTCTCCATTGATTTTTTTTTAATATAATTTAATTTTTTTGTTAGAGAAGCTGTAAGTTTACAGGAAGATCATCCAGAAAACAGAGTTCCCCTCTCCACTGGTTCTTTCTAGTCCCTACAAAACATGCCCAAGACCTGCTCAATTAAATTTAAAAAAATTTTTTAAAAAGCAAACTTAGGGGGCGGATGTGGCTCAAATGGTTGGGTGTCCGTCTGCCATATGGAGGGACCTGGGTTCGATCCCCGGGACCTCCCGGTAAAATAAAAATATATATATATAGAAGGCGCATGGGCTGCCAGGCTCTGTGTGCCCGTGAGCCGCCAGGCCCTGGGAGCCATGCAGCAAGATGATGACGTAAAAGGAGAGAGACAAGACGAGATGCTCCGAAAGCTCTGAAAAGCAGGAGCTGAGGTGGCGCAGGTGGCAGAACACCTCTCTCCTACATCAGAGGTCTTCAGGATCGAATCCTGGTGAAGACTGGAGGAGGATGAGAAGAGATGAAACAGACACAGAGAAATGCCCAGCCAATGGGGAAGGGGGTGTTTAAAATGGATCAAGTAAATAAATAAATCTTTAAAAAAAAAAAAAAAAAAGCAAACTTAAATCCTCTGTATCAGAGCTCTACTTACATTATTTCCTTGGGAGTCCTTTGTTGAAAACACTGTATCTCTCTCAATTAGCTACATTTTCAGCTGTCATTCACTCTTCAACCTCCTCAATGCATTACAATGTAGCTAACTGCTGTAGCTGAAGTCACAAATAACATCTTAATCACCAACTCTCAGGGCCTTTATTCAGTCCTTATCTTACTTGGTTTCCTCCTGGCATGAGACAGTGTTGACCAGCCCTGGTCTATGAAATATTCTCCTCCCTCAGTTTCCCTGACAAATCTCTCATAGTTTCCTTTTATCCTCTTTGTGCTGTCTGGCACAGCTGGCTGGCTTTTCCTCAGCTGCCTACCCCCAACTACATAGTATCCACAACAGAAATGTGGGAAAGGTCCCAGATCTTCCATCTTGCTCAACTCCACATTATGATCATTTACCCTGTCCTGTCGATAATGTTTCCTAAATCTCTCATACATCCACCTAATCCTCTATAACCTTCACCATTTCACACCAGGAACGGCTTCCTAACTGGTCTTGCTTCCCAGTTTTGCCCCTTTCTAATCCAGCATTCACTTCACTGTCAAAATGATAGGTCTAAAACAAACCTGATTCTATCACAACACAGCTTAAAATGTTTCCCCCTCTAAATCCTCACAGCCTTCAGGATGAAGTTAAAGTTCCTTAGCTTGGTTCACAAGGCATTCAATGGTTTGTCATTTGACTACTCTGTCCTCTCCTAATGATCCACCAATGTTCTTTCATTCCTCTGTGTCCTTTGCCTGTCTAAAACTGTGCTCTCTATGTGTAGCTACTGAGTACCATCAATGAACTCAATGCAAGTGTAAAACACACTCAAGATTTTGTTAGTATGAATGTGAAATATCTCGATACTTTTTATAATGATTACATATTGATAATGTTTTGGATATACTGGGTTAAATAAAATATATTATTAAAATGAATTTTTTTTCTTTTACTTTTTAAAATGTGATTACTAGAAATTTTTAAATTGCAAATGTGGTTTCCATTTGTGACTCAGATTGTATTTCTATGGGACAGCACTTGCCCTAAAATAGCCTTTCCCTCTTTCTGAACCTAGCTAACTCCTACCCATTACTCAAGATTAACTCAGGTAAACCACTAAGATGCATTCTAGGACATCCCCCCAAGACAGCAAGCCTGAGTCAGCTACAGCTCCTCTGTGCTTCCATCCATAGGAACCTACACACACATCCCTATCAACATATCACACCATAATGTAATTATTAGTTTACCAGTATCTTCCCCCACTAAACTGTAAGCTCCTTACAGAATGGGATATCATTCTACATATCTTCATGCCCGGCACTTAACAGGCACTCAAAACATTTGTCTAACAAACGTGAGTTACCTATTCCTGGCCTGAAGGTTACTAGAATTTTTTAGTTCTCCAAGGAGTTCTCCAAGGAAAACAAACTAGCAGTGAAATTTCTCAGTTCTAGTAATGAAAGGCTTGGGGGGAGGGGAATGACTAGGAATTACTGGAAAGAGATCAACAATGAGAAAATAAAGCTCATGTGCATACCTGCCTCTTAGTGAAAACAGGAATTTGCAGCAGTGATATGGAGCCTTGAACTCACACTTGGCATGCCAGGGGCCACATTTTGGTTTCTAACCCATCCAACAAGAGTATGATTTGGCAGGTTTCAATACAAACAGCTAGAGTGCAGCACCTGTTCCATTTAAACAGCACATCATTACAGTTAAAAACAACAACAAATCTCTCTCATGAAACAAATGCTAACTAATCTCATGATGCTTCACCATGGAGTAATTTAGAAGTTATTATATGAAATGTGCCAAAGCATGAATTTATGGCTGATGTTTATTTGGCAAATATGGTTGGCACCCAGAAATGTTGAAAAACATGTATGCAAATAAGCAAATAAAAGTTTTTAAGCCCTCAGATTTAAATATTTACATTACCATAAATGTACAAAGATAAATGTTTATATGCGTACACATATAATGCATTCCAGGAACACATCTTTTAATGTGATTGTCAGGAAACAGTTATGAAGTGGCATTATTTCTTTATGGACCTCGGGGTAGACTCTTAAAATGAATTCTGACAGAATGTTAAGGGAGTATGAATATTATCAGGAAAGTTGCTCTGTACTATCACTGGATAAAATGAATAGTCATAGTATCATAATAGTTCAAAGCAATCTTATCTTTCCCTTTCATCAAAACAGTTCTCTTCCCACCCTGGAACTGAGCCAAACATAAATGTCAGTCCCTAAATATAGGGGGAGGGGGAGGACCATACATCTACATACCAAAAAATGTTAAAGAAAATAATTGACTTTTCCCCCACATGCTAGAATCTCCAAAATAAAGACATGATAAAATATTTTCCCCTATTTCCCAAGATGTTTGTTTTTTCACATAGTTTGTGAGTTGGTCATAGCCAAAACTCACTAGCAATGGTATGAATTCTGCTTTCATTGTTAACTGTTAAACTCTAGGCTGAGGCTATTACTTCCATTTTTGAAGCCAAGAAAATGTACCATCCTGCCATTATAGTTTACTAAACGAGTCACCAAAGAGAAGAAATGCCAGACACTTCAGAAAGTAATTAGGGTAGTCAGTGAATTGAGATATTTAGAAACGCTCTGAGATTACAGGAGAAGCCATCATGAAGCAAGTATTCAAGATTGCTCACGGAAAGTTTTACCCCTGAGGATAATTCACGTTTTTCACTTCCACACTGCAGAGAGCAATATGAGTTCTCCTACTACACATATTACTACATCACTTCACTTATCAGGAAAAAAAGAACTGTGGCTGAACAGACTATCTGTAAATAGGCCCCGAAATAAAATCCTCAAGGTAATCCCAATTCAGGTGAAAAGCTGTTCACAGACATCATACGATGACCTAAAAGTGGCCTTTTATGTAAGTCTCTAAGTATTTAATTCAAGGTATACTATTATCATGTTTAACAGAGACAGGAAAAAAAAAAAAACGCGTATTAGGTTTTCTATAGCAAGGCCAATAAAAATGAAATCATAGTTTTCCTTTAACTCATCACCATCTCCTCAACGTCAGCTTTCCAATAACTCTAATCCACAGCTCTCAAATTCCTAAACTTGAATCTTAAAAAAAAAAAAAAAAAACCGATTGCAAAAAGTAACATTTATTTAAAGAGGGGAGAGGTTATTTTTCCTGTTGCTCTCAGAAGTCTTTAACATAGTCACAGGATGAAAAACGAAATCAAGCTCTCAGGCCGATGATATGCATGCGAAGGGGGGATTTTGGACGGCAAGTCCTCCTCGAGGTTAGAAAGAAAAGTTGCAAGGACGATGAGTCAAAGGGCAAAGGAGAAACAAACTGGCCAACCGAACCACTCCAAACCACCAAACAACCCAGCGAACCCGCACGTTACGGGGCTTACCAGCCGCAGAGCGAAGCGAGCAGGCAAAGAGCCACCGGGGCTTGGGAGCGGGAGGAACGTGTAGACAGCAGGCGCGAGAGGAGCCTTCCTGCCCCAGCCTCCCCGCGTCCAGCTTCTCCCGGCTTCACTTTCCCCAGCAGCCACCCAGCCGCGCCCGGGGGCGTCCCTCGCCGCCAGGTCCCAACTTTCCCTCCTCCGGGGGGGGCGCCGCGCTACCCCGGCGGCCGCCGACGGCGCGGGAGGAGGCGACCGGGGGTGCGAAGGGGTGCGCGGCGCCGGCGGGGCGAGGGGGCGGCAGGATGCGGGGGCGGCAGGATGCGGGGGCGGCAGCGGCCCGAGAGACTGCGCGGGGCAAGACGCCCCGGCCGCCCGAGCCCCTGCGGCGGCGCCACCCAGACCCCGCGCCGCCCGGCCCAGATTCCCGTGGGTCAGAGTCCTCACCCCGAGGCGACCCCGGTCCCAAAAGCCGACGCGTGAGAAGGCAGTGGAGGGAACGCGGACAGCCCTGCCCCCGTTACCTGTGGGGCGCACACGCCGCCGCGGGGACCACCATCGCCGGCTGGCCCGTTCCCTTCCTGGTGACCGCGGCCGCCGCTGCCGCCACCGAGCAACTGACACTGACTAACAACAACTAACTACTCGCCGCCGCCGAGTCCACAGCGCGCTCCCGGCCGCTTGCCACCCGCCCAACCCACCAGCCAGCCCGCCCGCCTCCTCCCAGCCCCGCGCGCCGCCCCTCTGCGCGCGCGCCCGTCTGCCGCGCTCCTCGAGCTCTGCCCGGGGGCGAGCACGCGCGCGCGCACGGGCCCTAGGCCTCTCCTCTCCTCTCTCGCCTCTGGGTGGTGGGAGGGGTCACCGCAAGTCCCCTCCTCTCCGCGTTCCCACCCCTCAGAGGATGAGACCTAAAAGCAATTGATTGGCTGACGAGGGCGTGGCAAAAGCAAGAGGGCGGGGCGGCCAGGACCGTGGACCTACGATAGGGAAAATGTAGGCTCGATTAAATTCCAAAGGAAAAGGAGAACGAAGTATGGGCCCATTTTAGGGCTGAAGCTCTCTGTCAGCCTGCTGTGGAATACAGGATATGTGTTTTCAAAGACTGTGGTGCATAGTAACAACCAATTTAACTCCCACTACTTTCTGCGGATCTTAGGTGGAAAAAAAAAAAAAGGAACTACAGCTCCCAGAAACCTCCGCAAATGGTCTCACCTTGCGTACTCACGTAGTCCTTCGCCGCGTTTGGGCAAAATAATCCCTGAATTTTTCTGAAGGAATTGGGAATTTTTCATTTTTCTCTTCACAGGAACAGTTTTAAATGTTACTGCGATAAAAGAAGCTACCTATGGGAAGGTGGTTTGGCGATTAGGTTAAGGGAAAAGAAAGGACATAAAAATAAAGTGCTGCGGAGGAATTTTTGTCAAGCTGTGAGACAACGTCGTGCGAAGAGTGAAGGCGATTGAGAGGGGCTGAGGGAATTCTCCTCTGTGCGAGGGACTTTCTATAGGTCCCAGGCCCCTGCCTGCCCCTATCGTCAGCAGGTCAGTAAGCAAGGCGAGCTTGGGGGTAGCCACCGAAGAGGTGCCCTTCAACCCTTGGAAATCATCCCTGTTTTGCCGTTGTTATTAATGGTTTGCCTCGCATTAAGGCTGACTGAATGGGGGCGCCTCACTTCCGGTTGGGGGAGGGGACCATAACTCACTTCCTGTGGGGGTAGGGTCATCGTTTGGGGGTGTCCATACTACTTCCAGTGCGAACGAGGGTTTGAAAAGGCGATGTTTGGTGCTGTTTGTAGAGACGGTATCTTCTTGTCTTGGGATTGTTTTTTTCTATGTAAACTAGGTTATTCCATCAAATTCCCCAGCCTCGGTCAGAATAATGTGAGTTTTGTGTCCTCATGTAAGATGCAAAATTTCCTCCACAACAAAAATTTCCTAGTGCATTCTTACTTAAGAGAATTCGAAACCCCTTGTTAAAATTCTCCACTCATCACTGGAAAATGACATCGTTTCTTGGGTGACTCATGGATTACCTACCCCGTTCCACTACTCAAATCCAACCTCAGTGGTTTTCTCTGCCTTTATGTGCCTCAAAACTCTAGCTTCTCTTTTAGGGAGGTCGTTTTGGGGACTGAATATTTTACATAAATTGTGAGGCATTCTCACGTTATCAGTGAAGGTATCATACTGTAGTACTCAAGTATTTGATGTTATCACTATCTAATATGATAAAATTAACACATTTAAATTCTTAGGCCTGTTGATTCTAGGCTTCATGTTTTGTCCTGTGCGGGTAAACAGCTTCCTCAGCCTTAAAAATTCTTACATGTAGTTTACATGTAGCATTGTGAAAGTGGTACTTTAGAACATTTTCCCTTTTGTAATATAATTAAATTCTGCACCTACAAAAAATGGGTATCTGTTCTTTGTAGTTTTAAAGTATGGTGCCAGGGTGATGAGATTCAACTATAATTTAAGTATGGAGAAAAAATGGGTTCAAAAAGAAAAAAAGATGAATAAACAAGAACTTTCTATTTTTCCTGTGTTATCGAATTTTTTTATAAGAATCTATCAAGAACTTAAGACTGTAATGTCTTTCAAGAATTTTTTAAAATAATAAGGCCTGTGTTTTTTTCCTTTGGGATGGTTATTTAATCTAGCCTCAGAATTTTTAATTTATAAAATTCTAGTTCTTTTAAAAGGCCATTTTGAAATCTTACAATAAAGGGAAAAAATATGTCTTAATCTTCTGTGGACTTAAAAAAAAAGTCTAAGTCCCTAAAATTAATGATGAGTTATTTTTTGAAAGATCACAGAATTATTCCTGTAGGTAATTAAAGGCAAGACAAAATGAAATCAATGTTATTAATAGAAGGTTAGGAACATGTAAACTACCCCAAGCAAGTATTAATTAATTAGAGAAAAAGTGTGCATTATCGTCTATATTAATGTAATGTAGAAGAAAATATATGGTTACCTTGACAAATTAAACTGTAGTATTAGGAATTATTGAAATATGGAAAGATTGTGGAACTAAATGAAAAATAATTTAGAAAAAATTATGTTTAAATATTGATTGAGCTGCAATAGTATTGCCTTTTGGAAACTGTCTTTAGAAAGCAAAATAGATTATTAAATTGATCCTTATGATGTTTCTTGGAAAAAATGTAATAGAAATAAGAAATTTTTCAGCTGAAAAATTTGAACAGCTTGAACTATCTGTTCAGAAGAAAGAAATATATAAAGCACATAGCTAAAAGGTGTTTTATGATAGGTGGCAGTTGTTCATTGGTTCTATCAAAGAAGAAATATTCGAAGTTTGTGAAAAGTAACGAGGGGAAAGTCCATGGATCCTGTTTTATTCTTTTTTTAAAACATAATACCGTGATGAGGCTTTCCATCTTCCAAAGCCTGTTTTTCCTTAGTACCCTTTGTTGCAGTTTCCTTTGTGCCTTCTAAAAGAAAAATTGTATAAAATTAGAAAATAAAGATTTTGTAAATGGACTCCGTTACTTATTTGAGTGAATGAAGTTGAGATTTTCATTCCATTATTTGTCATCTGTAATAAAGGAGCATCAGTTTTTTTAGAGCACTTAGATTATGTAACAATTTTCCAAAAGCTGTCATTGGATACACTGTTCAGAGCAGTTTGAAATATTAAAACAGTACGTCAAAATTCTGGATTCCATCTCACTGAAATTTGATTATCCACATAGTATTAGATGCTATACATAATGCAAAAGTGACTTTTGATTCTTCTACCTTTCTTTGTAAAGTCATGCTAATGTTCTACAACTATTGCTTTTTTGTTTATCTTTTTGGTGGTGGTTTTTGTTTTTGCCATGGGGTTGAGAGTTTAAGGGATTATTCTAACAGCTTGAGTGGTTATGAAATTTACTACTCTGCTATTTTTGTCTCTATTTCAGAGCATTCAAAGATAATCAAGGCATGTGAGCAAAAACAAATATGCATATTATCTTGGAATTTACTAAGTTTACAAATCAAAACTGGAATTTCACTCCCTTGGTATTCTTAAATAAGATCTATGGTGTGATCATTTTTCACACTGGATCAAAAATTAGCCCTAAACTTGTTTTCTCTTGGTCTTGATCTCCAAACCATTGCAAACCCAGTTTTGAACATTTCAGCCTAACTTTTCTCCATTCCTTACAAGCTCCTTATTCAGCCCTTTTCCTTGGCTACATCATGATCCTACCATTAGACTTTCCTTTGTAGGGTAAAAACAATAGTGAACAGTGGGTTCAAAACTAGTCTTTATATTTTACTAACTGAGCTTACTAGCTTGGTAACCTTAAGCAGTTTACTTGAATTCTCAGAGCCTGGAGTCGTTTGGTGGATGAGGGATATTTTATTTATATAAATCGCATGACACAATGCCTGTGCCATGCTAAGAGCTTAACAAATGGTATTATTTTAGTCACAGTCTTGCTTCTGCTTCTCTGGCTATTGATATTTGCCTACATGTCTAAGTCTTACGTATTCCCAAAAGAATGGGCTGCAGTACTAGGATTATTGACATTCCACCTTCTCCCCTATCAGCATGCTTACTTAGCTGCCAAGATTTTATTTTTTGTTCCATGTGGGAAGGAAAAATCACCAATTTCCATGATTATTTTATAAACTCTGAAAAGATACATTTTTAGGAAAATTTCAAGAGGGTTAAAGATTCGCTAAAGTAGTATGAATTGTTATAGGAAGACTTTCAAATCATTTTCTTACACCTAAATACTAAGCCTAACATTCAAGACCCTCCCCAGTATGATCATCTCTCTTGTTAACTCGCTGGCACATCCCAAACTGGATTGGTCTCTGAAAAAAAATTCTGTACTATATCCACCTTTTCTGTCTTTGCTCATGCATTACTCTCTGCTTAAAACACTTTCTCTTTTCCTAGCAATCTCTATCAAAATGCCATCTTCTTTGAGTCTCTTTATCAATACCACCTTCAAGAAATATTTTCTGTCTGTCCTCTGCTCTCTCCAGTCTCCCAAACCACATATGCTCTGTCCTTTGACCCTCCAGAACATTTTTTACCTTTCTTTTGGCATTTTATATCCAACGTTGTTATTTTACGTTGATGATGTTTTTGTATGTAGAGTTTATGTCCTGCTGTAAGAGCGTGTCTGCTGGAATACCTGGTACAATGCCGTTCATGTCGTAAGTATTCAGTAAATAGTGGTGGAGTTAAATTTGTACATGGGGCACAAAGAAACTAATCAATAATGTCTATCCACTATTTGTGCCCATTATCAAGCACTGTGGCCAGCACACAATAGACACCTATCTGTTGAATGCAAGAATGAATAATAAATCATCATTTTCTCATTTGTGGTTGCATCTTAGGGTGTCATTATATCAAGGAGCATATATTAAATACCTACTATATGATGGAAACTATGAGAACTGATCCCTGCCCTCAATTTAATTGGAAACAAATATGTTGTAACTAACATGTATGGAGTCTGAAGACTACAGGTGTTTTTACGTGAGAGTAGAGTGGGGAAATAGGGAGATTAGTACAAAGCTGACTGCATTGTGAGAGCTCTGAAATTAGAAACCGAATAAAGTTGGATATCAAGAGATACTTAACTTACAATTCCACTCCTACCTATATACCAAAAAGAATTGAGAACATGTATTCATGCAAAAACTTGGACACCAATGTTCATAGCAGCGTTATTCATAATGGCCAGAAAATAGAAACAAACTCAAATGTGCATCAACTGATGAACAGATAAACAAAAGGTGGTATAACTATACAATGGAATATTATTCAGCAATAAGAGGGAATGTAGTAGTGATAGATGCTACAACAGGGATGAACCTTGAAAAATGAAAGTGAAGTGAAAGCAAAGCAGGCACAAGGGCCACATATTGTATGAATCCATTTATGTGAAATGTCCAGAATAGGCAAATCCATGGAGGCAGATAGTAGATTAGTGGTTGTGAA
>JAQZBX010020499.1:0-32956 GCA_029593785.1 Cabassous unicinctus
CTTGCCACCAAGCATAGACCGCATTTCACATCATAGACCACCCTCTCTCCCACAAACATACAGAAAAGTTGAAAGAATTTTGCAATGAACAACCATTCAACCACCACCTAGATAGATTCTACTATCAATATTTCATTATAAGTGTTTTATCACATATTTTATCCAGCTGTCAATCCCTCAATCTGTTTTCATTTTACATTTCAAAGTAAACTGCAAACATCAATACATTGTCCTGAAATATATCAGTGCGCTTATCAGTAACCAGGGTTCCATATTTTTTAATCCCTTTTTCGAGGTAGAACTTACAATGAAATGCACAAATCTTAAATGCATCCTTTGATGAATTCTGACTAATGCATAAACCTGTACAGCCCCAACTTCCATAAAGATATAGAACATTACTCTTACCTAGAAAGTTACCACATGCCTCTTTCTAGTCAATCCTTGCCCCCAGAGGTAAACAGATTTTTAATCCATCATAGATTTGTTTTCTCTCTTCTGGGATTTCATATAAATGAATCATAAGGTATCAACTCTTGTGTATGAGGCTTCTTTCACTCAGTATGTTCTTGAGATTTATTCATGTATTAGTAGTTTGTTACCTTTTTACTGGTGAGTAGTATTCCATAATATGAATATACCAGAGTTCATTTATATATTATCCTAATTATGGACACTTAGGCTGTTTCTAGATGGGGCCTTTATGAATACAGCTGTTGAAACATTCCTGTACAAGTCTTTTTATGTACATGTTTTCACTTCTACTGGGTAAATATACAGGATTATACTTGCTAGGTCATAGGATAGGTAGAGTAGGCATAAATTAAATTTTATAAGAAACTGCCAGAAAGTTTTCCACAACGGTCTGACATTTTACATTCCCACCAGTGCATGAGTCCCAACTGCTCCACATTCTTGCTAACAATGTTGGTCTTTTAAATTTTAACCATTCTAGAGGATATGTAGTGGTGGTTTTAATTTACATTTCCTTCCTACCTCATGATATTGAGTACTTTTTATGTGCTTGTGGACATTCTTACATCTTTTGAGAAATGTGTGTTCAAATTTTTTATTCATTTTGGATTGAGCCGTCTTAATTTTCAGTTGTAGGAATTCTTTACGTGTCATGGATACTAGTCTTTTGATGGATATGTTTGGGGACTATTTTCTTCCAGCCTGTGGCTTACCTCTTCATTTTCTTAACAGTAAATTTTGATAAGCATAGTTTTCAATTACAATAGTCTATTTTATCTTTTTTTTCATTTACGATTATTGCTTTCTGTGTCCTATGTTGAGAAACCTTTGGCTACCTACAAGTCACAAAGATACTCTCCTATGTTTTCTTCTAAAAGGTTTATGATTTTAGCTTTTACGTTTAGGTCTGTAATCCATCTCAAATTGATGTTTGTACTTGGTGGATGAGGAAGGGGTCAAGCTTGTTTTTTTCTATATGTGTATCCAGTTGTTTCAGCACCATTTGCTGAAATGACTTTTCTTTCTCCATTTGATTGCTTTGATACCTTTTTCAAAAATCAAATAACCATATAGATATGGAGCAACTTCTAGGTTCTCCATTCTTTTTCACTGATCCATATATCTGGCCTTATGAGAGACTACACTGTCTTGATTACTGTAACTTTACAGTAAGTCTTGAAATCAAGTGGTGTAAGGCCTTTAACTTGGTCCTTTTTCAAGATTGTTTTGCATATTATATATCCTTTGTTTTGCATTTCCATTTAAATTTTGAGATCAGCTTGTTAATATTTACTAAAAAAAAAAAAGCTTAATGAAGTTTTGATTGAGATTGCATTAAATCTATATATCAATTTAGAAAGAACTGACATCTTACTTAACAGTAGTGAGTATACCAATCCAATTTTAGATTAATTTCTTTCAGCAATGTTCTGTAATTTGCAGTCTACAGGTCTTCTACTATGTTGGTTAAATTATTCTAAGTATTTTCTGGTTTTTGTTGTAAAGACAATTGTTAAATTCCAATTTCCAATTGATTGTTACTAGTATATAAAAATACAGTTGGTCCTTTTTATATCTGTATTCTACAACCTTCCTAAATTCACTTATTAGTTCAAGCAGGTTTTTGGAGATTTCCGAGAATTCCTACGTACATGATCATGTCATCTGCAAACAGACAGCTATACAACTTCCTTTTCAATCTATATGCCGTTTATTAATTTTCTTGCCTTATTGCAATGGCAAGAAATCCCAGTACAAGGTTTAAAAGAAGTGCTAAGAGTAGGACTCCTTGCCTTGTTCCCAATCTTGGGGGGAATCAATCAATATTTTGTATTTAAGTGTGATAGCTGTAGCCTTTTTATAAATGCCCTTTATCATACTGAGAATGTTCCTTTCTATTTAGAGTTTGGTGATTTTGTCATGAATAGGTATTGAATTGTTTGAAATGCTTTTTTACATCTAATAAAACAATCATATGATTACTCTCCTTTATTGTTTTACTATGGTGAATTACATTGATTTTAGCTATACCTCTTTGCATTATTCTTATAGTGGCAGCTCTATAATCTGAGATTGTAAAAAATATTCATTAATTTATCATTATTTCTATTTTCACTGAACCCATTCTGTGAAAACAGAGCAGGCACCTAGGGATGGGTCCTTGAAACAGATATTGATTTAAGAAATGTACCAAGGAAACTAATATGATAATCAACTTCTTTTTCAAAAAGCTCTAGGCCCTGGTGATTTTAGATGGGAGTTCTAACAAATGTTCAAAAAGCAATAACTCCTGGGAAGCGGACGTGGCTCAAGCGATTGGGCTCCCATCTACCACATAGGAGGTCCAGGGTTTGATTCCTGGGGCCTCCTGGTGAAGGCAGGCTGGCCTGTGTGGCAAGCTGGCCCAAGTGGAGTGCTGGCCCGTTCAGGAGAGATGGCCCATGTGGAGTGCTGGCCCAAGCAGAGAGCTGGCGCAGCAAGATGACGTAACAAAAAGAGACACAGAGGACAGACAATAAGAGACGTAACAGACCAGGGAACTGAGGTGGCGCAAGAGATTGAGGACCTCTCTACCACTCCAGAAGATCCCAGGATCAGTTCCCAGTGCTGCCTAAAGAGAAGACAAGCAGACACAGAAGAACACACAGTGAATGGACACAGAGAGCAGACAGCGAGCGCAAAACACTTGGGGGTGGGGGGTGATAAGTAAATAAATAAATAAATCTATAAGAAAAAGCAATAACTCCTATGTTAAATAAACTTTTCCACACACACACAAAAAACAGAAAAAGAATGAAAATGGACCAGCTCATTTGATAAGGTAAGTGTGACCTTGATTCTGAAACCAGATGGAGACAGTTAAAGGAAAGAAAGTATAGATCCATTTCATTTATGAATATACATTTTAAGATATTAAATACAATTCTGGATAAGTAAATCTAACCTGTTCTGTTTTAAAAAATCATGATTAGGTAAGATTTAATCAAGGAATAAAACTATGGTTCAACATCAAAAAATCCCTTAATATAACACATCACATCAAGAGACCAAGAGACCAAGGATGAAACAATCATACAATTCTTTCAATAAATGTGGAAAAGGAACTTAATGAAATTCTACAAAAAAATCACTAGCAACTAGAAATAAAAATAAATTTTATTAAGTTGATAAATCTTTTATTCCATAAAGCTACAGTAAATATTAAACTTATTAGAGAAAGTCCTGGCTAGCAATATAAGAAAATAAAAGCAAGTCAGAGATATAAAAATCAGAAGGGAAAAGATGAAACAGCCTCTTTTTTTCTTTTTGTTAAGAAAAAGAATCATTTATATAGAAAACAACCAAAACATTTTTTGCAAAAATGGTCAGGCTGACCCTAAAATTCATATGGAATTGTAAGGGACACAGAATTACCAAAATAATCTGTGAAAAGAAGACTAAAGTGAGAATACTCACATTTTCTGATATCAAAACTTACTACAAAGCTATAGTACCAGTAAAGTGTGGTTCTGGCAGAAGGACAGATACAGATGATCGCAGGAACATAACTGAAAATCCAGAAATAAATACATAAATCTATGGTTAATTTTTAACAAAGGTACTATGATCATTCAATGAGGGAAAGAATATTCTTTTTAACAAATGGTGCTGGGACAACTGGATATCTACATGCAAAAGGATGAATCTGGATCCCTACCTCACACCATATACAAAGATTAACTTAAAATAGATCACAGACCTAAATATAAGAGCTAAAACTATAAAACTCTTAGAAGAAAATATCTTTGTGATCCCCCTGGTTAGGTTAGGCAAAACCTTCTTAAATATGACACCAAAAGTGCAAGCAATAAAATTTAAAAATTGGTAAATTGGATTTCATCAAAATTAAAAACTTTTGTGTGTTAAAGGACACTAACAAGAAAGTGAAATCCTATATCTGGTAAGAGTTTACTATCCAGAATACATAAAGAATGTCTACAACTCAACAACAAAAAGTCAAATAATCCCTTTAAAAAATGGGCAAAGGACTTGAACATCCAATTCTCCAAAAAACATTTACAAATGGCCAATAAACATATGAAAAATGCTCAGCATCATTAGCCATCACGGAAATGCAAATCAAAATCATGATATATCATTTCATACCCACTAGGGTGGTTATAATTTTAAAAAGAGACAAAATAATAATGTGGACAACCCTTACACACTGCTGAAAGGAATGTAACATAGTACAGCTGCTGTGGAAAAGTTTGACAGTTTCTCAAAAAGTTCAACAGAGAGTCGCCACGTGACCCAGAAATTATACTCCTAGGTATACACCCCAAAAAACTAAAAATCTATGTTCATAAAAAACTTACACATGTACTTTCATAGTTGTGTTATTCAGAATAGCCAAAAAAGTGGAAACAACACAAGTGTCCATCAACTGATGAATGAACAAACAAAATGTGGTATATCCATATAATGGAGTATTATACGGCCATAAAATATGAAATATTGACATATGCTACAACATGGATAAACCTTGAAAACATACTAAGTGAAAGAAGCCAGACACAAAAGGCGACATATTGTATGACTCCATTTATATAACATGTCCAGAATAGGCAAATAGGCAAATTCATAGAAACAGAAAGTAGATTCATGGTTGCTAGGAACTGGGAAGAGGGATGGAGAGGGAGTGACTACTTAGGGGGTATGGGGCTTCTTTCCAGGGTGAGGAAAATGTTCTGAAATAAGATAGTGGTGATAGTCGCACAACACAGTGAATATACTAAAAATCACTGAATTGTACCTTTTAAAAGGATTAAAATGGCAACTATTATGTTATGTGAATTTCATGTCAATTAAAAAACTCTTAAAAAAAAAAACAACCAAAAGAATCAACAAACTATTTGAAACAATAAATGAATTAATCATGACCTTGCTAGATGTAAGATCAACTTACAAAAATCAGTAGCATTTTTCTATACCAGTAGTATCAAACAAGAAATTACAATAAAAAAGATACTACTAATGAAAGCAGCAAAATCAATAATTAGTAAATATTCCCAAAACAAAACAAAAACTCCACAGACCTTTACAGAAAAAAAAATCAAACAATATTTAAAGATAATAAAAGACATCAAAATTAATAGACATATGTTATGCTCTTAAGTGGGATTTCTACCTATCATCATACACAAATGTTGAACTTAATGATGGATTAATGACCTAAGCAGGGAAGTTAAAACTAGAGTTACTTAGCAGTTAAAGAACATAAAATATGCCAAGTTTAAACCATTGGTTTAAGAATTTAATGGATTTAATTATATCAAAATTAAAGAGTTCTGTTCAATAAAGGAGACTGTGGATGTTAACAGACATATGATGTTTGGGAGAAGATACATGGCAAGGTCAAAACTGACTAGAGATTATAATATATGAAGAATTCTTGGAACTCAATAAAAAACAGGAATTTAATGGAAAAACAGACAAAATTATTAACAAGTAATTCACAGAAGAAAAAATTACTAATAAGTATATTAAATGATGCCCAAAGTTAGTAAATAAATGAAATTTAAGATATCCCTATCCACCTTTGATTGGTGCACACAAAAATAGGAAGGCTGGACAGTGCAAAGGGTTGAAAGAGATGTGGGATTATAAAACTCCATATGTGTGATTGTTGGTAGTGTAATTGGTTCAGCCACTCTCGGGAGTAGTATGGCAGAACTTAAGTCAAACTAAGTACACATAAACTCCATGACTAAGCAATCTGGATAAATATCTCAGAAAATTCTCACAGAAGCCGACAAGGAGAAATGTACAAGAGTATCCAACACAGCATTATTTGTGGAGGTAGAGAATTGAGGTTTATCAATGTAGGAATAATTAAGTAAAATGTGGTACATGAAGGTACACAATACAACATCATAAAGGAGCTACCAACATTGGGCCAGATGTACACAAAGTAATCTAGATGGATCTTTAAAACATAGTATTAAGTGAGAAAAATAAGGACTAGAATGAGGTTTTTACCATAACACCATTTCTGTGAAGGATAAACACATGCACACACTATAGTTATCAGCATAAGGATAAATCAATGAATAGAACTGAATCTAGAAATAAATCTTATATCCATGGTCAATTTATTTTTGATAAAGGTGCCGGGGCAATTCATTTGGAAAAGTATAGTCTGTTCAACAAATGGTGCTAAAGTAACTAGATCTTCACATGCAAAAATATGAACTTAGACCCTTACTTCACGCTATACACAAAAATTAACTTGAAATAGATCACAGACTTAAAGAGTTAAAACAGTAAAACTTTAGAATACAACAGATGGAAAAAAAATCTTTGAAATTTTGGATTAGGCAATGATTTCTTAGATATGATATCAAAAGCATAGCCCATAAAAGAAAAAAAATTATAAGTTGGACCTTATCAAAATTCAAAACTTCTGCACTTCAAGAGACACTATTAAGAAAATGAAAAGACAAGTAACAGACTGAGAGAATATATTTGCAAAACATCTACCTGAAAAAAGACTTGTATCTAGAACATATAGAAAATTCTCACAACTCAACAATAAGACAACAAACAAACCAATCAAAATATAGCCAAAACATATGAAAGATATTTCAGCAGAGAAGATATATGAATGGCCAATAAGCACGAAAAGATGCGCAGCATTCTTGGCCATTAGTGAAATGCAAATTAAAACTACAATGAGATATCAGTTCATATCTACTAGGATGTTTATAATAAATAAAACACATAATGACAAATACTGAAGAGGGTATGGAAACAAGAACCTTCACACATTGTTGGTGGGAGTATAAAATGGTACAATAACTTTGGAATTTAGCCTTTTCTCAAAACGTCAAACATAAAACATATGACCCAGCAATTCTACTCCTAGGTATCTACCCAAGAGAAATGAAAATATATGATTCATTAGTACAAAGACTTATACACTTAATATTCATAGCAGCATTATTAATAAAACCAAAAACTGGAAATAACCTAAATGTATATCAACTAGTGAATGAGTATAGTAAGACAAAATATGGTATATCCAAACAACAGAATTTACTATTAGCAGTAAAAAGGAACAAACTAATGAAACATGCTATTTCATAGATGAATCACAAAAATACTATGTGAAATGAAAGAAGCCACACACAAGAGACCTTATGTTGTATAATTCTATTAATATGAAATGTTCATAAAAGGCAGGTTTATAAAAATAGAAAGTAGATTCACGGTTGCTTAGGACTGGGGTTGGGAATAGGGATTAATGGAGTTTGGGCATAAGGGTTCTTTACCCTCCCAGCTAGGCACTCACTTGCCCGTCTTGCACACCCTGGGGACTGACGGCTTTGGTTTTCATTGAGAGGATAAATATGTTCTAAAACTGATTTATGATAATGGCTGCATTACTTGGAAAAGTTACTAAAAATTACTGACTTGTATACCTGAAATGAGTCAATCTTACGATGTGTAAAATAAACATCAATAGTTTAAAACAAACAACACTATATATTTTACAAGGACACAAACAAAAAGATACGTATTAAACATATCAGAATGGTTGTCTATGGGTATGTTTATGTAGGGGGAATGGCAGTGAGAGCAGGGAATGGGGATGAAAGAGAATGTATAAATTAATAAATAATCTAAATAAAAGAAGTTTTGTACAGAACAATGTTTGTGAGCTGTGAATGGAGGAGTATGATCAACTCGACCTTCTGCAAGTAAGGTCTTACATGAAAATAAAATACAGTAAGAGGGAAAATAATTTCACTTCACTTCTTATTTTTGTAGATACTAAACTAAGTCAGATAACATAAAAACAACTTCAGATAACCTAAATTTGTTTCGATTATGCTACTTAATGCCTGTTTATTTGAAGTACAGCACGTCATGGTCAATACTCCAAAACCAATTAAGTTCTAAAGCAAGAGATAAAGTACAATTAAAAAAGAAAGGCAAGTACTCCCTGAAGGCTATGGGCTAAATATCTTCCTTCTTCAATACACTGATGTTATGACACTTGGTTGAATTACAGAAGCATATAGCTTCAAAAAGATATTCATGATAAAGGAATATTAACCTTTAAGGACTAGGTAATGGAACTATTTCCCAGAGTACATACCATGGAACCATTAGTTCTATTAGAAGCTCTGCCTAAAAAAAGAGTGCCTTGGTGAAATAAGTTTAAAAATACTGTATACATATCCCCTTATTCTTGAGTCATAATACATTAGCATATTAAAGTATCCAAGAAGACCTTCAATAAGAAAATCTGTTTTAATTAATCCACAAAATCCTTTATTTTTTCATGTAACATCTTTTTGTATTAGGAGGAATATATACTTCAGAAAATGCTTCACTAAAGAGATGTTATTTGCTCATAAATTCATTCAACAAGTATCTCTTAAACACTTACTGTGGGCCAGACCCTTTCTAGGTGTTCTCTTAGGAATTCAGCTTGAAGAAAACAAATTTCTTTCCTTCATGGAGATGTACATTGCAGTATATAAGTTCTATATATTTAAAAAATGGGGAAGTATCTGAAACCATACCCATTTAGACATGGGGAAGGTCCCTTATTTTCCAAATAGATGTCAACTTAGAGACCAATGGACTATAGTCAAAAGAGCCATCAATAAGGAACTGTTGAAAATAAGCAGGTATAACTACAGTGGCATACTATGCCATCACATCATTCATGTGGCTATTGTGGAAAGATGCCCAAGATAACAGTGTTTAGTTTTAAAATATGCAAAACATTATATATGTATTATATTATTCCATTTGCTTTTTTTTTTTAAAGATTCTCTAGAGATAAGCTTTTTAAATATAAACTTATTTGTACATGAGGAGGAAATTTCTGAAAAGACAAACTTTAACAGTGGCCAGTTACCTTTGGAAAGCTGGAATTGATGTTCAGAGGACTTTGACTTTTTTACCTTTATGTATTAGTTGAATTTGTTTTTTAACAAGAATACATAGTACTATTGTAATGAGATAAAACAGGTTTAAGACTAATTAACCAAGTATTACCAGGCAAAGCATAAGAGCTGAAGGGAAGGAGGGCAGTATGATTGTTTTCTAGGTATCAGGAAGTTTAACTGAAAAAGGACAAAAATTACTTTGTAAATAGTAGTTAAAAAACTGTCTCAAAATAAGGGGATTTCTGGTGATTAGGCAAATGACTCTGATACATAGAATTTTTTTAAAATGACTTAATATGTTCTTCTGTGACTACAGGATGACACACAGAAAGACAAGATACTTGAGAATAAAACTAAAGCAAGTACCTCTGAAAAAAGCTGAATAAGGATGTGTTGAGGCACATAAACATCACATTTTAACTTCAAATATTTAATGTAGCAAATAAATATCAATTTTTTTTGTATAAGAAGTATTAAAACTTTTAATTTAAAATAGAAAATTACCTTTCTTATAAGGTGGTTTTCAGTATCTGCCACATATATAATATTATTCATTATGGCTACACCCTGTGGTGAATTAAAAGCTGACTCTGAAAATGTTCCATCTTTTCTTCCAGGGTTAGGTCCTAAAAGACAAGTTAGTCAATAAGACAAAGATTTTCTCACTTAAAGAGTGATCTCAAGGTAAAACCAAATTAAATAAATAAATAAAATTTTTATTTAATGTGGGAATTTTAACATAAATAACATGATACGTTTATCTAAAATCTAAAATGCTTCCCAAGATATACATTTTTCTCATATGTGAGTTTTGCTAATGACAGGGCTTATCATATAATGGTTACTAGTACACTTAAGTATAGTAGCATATAACACAGGAAAATCATCTCAAAAGCATCATAATTTTTACTACCCAGACAAGAAAGTTAAAAATAATTTTTTCAGTATCTAGAGGAATGGTTTTTAACAATTTGAATGATAAAATACAATGAAAATTATGAATGCTTGCCGTAGAAAAACATACATTCTGATAAAATGTTACAATTTCAAGGGGTTCCTAGATTACCTGAAGGCCATTCACGCATTTTAGAGCCCAAGAATCCCAGGTTAAGAAACTCTCTTATCTACTATTTCATTTTTTCTGTATTTCATACATATTTTAAGACAGAATGATCTAGACAAAGGTGATTCTAGTCTAATGGCCTACTTCTCGGCTTTATAAAGCTTCTAGAGTTTCAGGAGTATAGAGTGTATCACAATAAAATATAATTATTATTTTTGTGACCAGAGGACAAGCCATGTAAAGTCTTGAAGCCAGTATTCATAAACTATGCTTTGCAAAACCTCAATGTTCCAGATGTTAATATAATGTAATGGTTAGGAACATGACTTCAAGAGTCCAATAGACTTGGTTCAATCATAGCTCTACCTCTTCCTAGATGACGATTTGGGCAAGTTCTCTGTGTCTCAGTTTCCTTTTCTGTAAAGTGGGACTAATAATAGTACCTACCTCATATTAGTGATAGCTGAATGAGTTAATATATGTAAAGTGCTCAGAACAGTGTCAGGCATACAGTAAGCACTGTAAGTATTTGCTATTATTACTATTATTATGTTTATTGTGTTATCAGCTCCTTGGGGAAAAAAGAAGAGCTCTAGTCAATTTATATTACAAAATATTGTGTACTATAACCTCCTCTTTGATATTCATGAGGCACATTAGCAAAGTAAAAGATTTTAGAAGTCCTGTTATACTAACAACAAAAATCTGCTAAAACATCAAATCAGTGTTTCCCAAGTATATTTGATTAAACTGAAGAATAACTATTAATATATCATGAAATAAAAGTATTACTAGAAACATGGTTTGGGAAACCAGCATGCTGCTGATATTCTATTTAACAAAGAATATTTACCTACAATGTTTTGAAAATTTTAGAATTTGTTAAAAACTGTTTAAAATCATTTAAATTCAAGCCGCAATAACAGACTTTTTTTTTTAAGATTTATTTATTTATTCCCCACCCACCCACCCCATTGTTTGCACTTGCTGTCTGCTCTCTCTGTGTCCACTTGCTATGTACTGTGTCTGCTTGTTTGCTCTTTAGGAGGCACCAGGAACCGAACCTGGGACCTCCCTTATGGGAGAGAGGCACTCAATTGCTTGAGCCACCTCAGCTCCCTGCTTTGTTGTGTCTCTCATTGTGTTTCCTCTTTGTGTCTCCTTGCTGTGTCATCTTGTTGCATAAGCCCATTGCACCAACTCGCTGTCTTGCTCAACTTCTCCAGGAGGCACCGGGAACCAAACCTGGGACCTCCCATGTGGGAGGTGGGGGCTCAATTGCTTGAGCCACATCCACTTCCCCCAGACTATTTTTTAGTAACAATTTTCATAGCCGCCTGTCATAAATCAAAATACCAAGTAGTCAAAACAAACAAAAAAACAACACAACACACACACACAAACACTAAGGAAATAATATCTTGGCATACTAAACATAAACATATTTCTATTCTAGAAATAGAATTAGATTACTTGCATTAGGAATTCAGACAGCCCTATTCTATGTATTAATAGCATTACATGTGTTACTAAAGCAGGATTGCAAAGAGATGAGTACTTTTCTCTTTGGCTACTATGTTGTTAGATGTCAGTTTAGCCTGGATAAGCAGGATTAATAAGAATGTACTTAATAGAGTTTATTCATTTTGTAGATGTAAACAAAAGACGTTTTTAAATTTGACATTAGGAAGATATGGAACAAAATGATCTATACTTGCATGATACTTATTTTACTAGACCCAAAGGGAATGGATCCACAAGCATCCTGAAGTTCTTATGGAAGAATGGGAAAAAAGTTATGAATATGTACAAATCCTCATTTATTTTATAATACGAATCTCAAGTTCCTGGGGATACTGTCCTGGTTTTAAAAAATTTATGGCTACATTTTGATGGATAGTGAACTATAATACTTCCATTTAAAATATATGTAATCTAAAATGTACGTAATACTTTCAAAAAACACAATGTCGCAGTTTTATATAAAAAAATACAAAACAAGATGGGGATATGCAAATATACTTTAAAGCTATAACTTAAAGATTCCCTCCTTTTAATCTGAATGGAACTTTTGAGTATTTTTGTTTTCTTTTTGAGGGAACAAGAAGAGGTTAACTCTGATACCACACATTTAATTAACAAATAATTTCATGATGAAGCTAAAAGTTAATGTATAGTACCCTTCTATATTTAGATCTTCTTTGTAAAATTATTTTTAATATTATTACTTAAACCATTTTTTTTAGTATAGAACACATTATATACCATAATCAGAAGCAAACTTTACCTCCAATGCTGTACTGAATTTGTCCGTTCTTCCAAACAACCAAAATTCTATGATGTCCAGTGTCTGCTATTACTAATCTATCATTAACAACGTCTACTGTTACTTTGCCAGGAAATAACAGTGGTGAAGGTGGCAAAGAATCTTTATAGAGTTTTATTCCAATTTTATTATCTCTGATTTGCCCCCTATCTTTGTAATACTTTAAAGCGACTGAAGTACATAAAAACAATTTATCTTTATGTCCCTCTCCAATCAAAGAAAACAACATGTTTCCACGGGGTCCAAGTATGACCACGGTTGGCCAACAGGACACTTCTAGCTCTTGCCAAAGGCTGGCATCTGCATCGTTAACCACGGGGTGAGTGATATTGTATCGAAGAACAGCACTCTTAATATTATCCAGGACTTTTTCATTTGGAAACTTAGCCGAGTGAACGCCAACAACAAGAAGACCATCTGAAAAGAAAAAATTAAAAGTTGATATTCTACTTTAATACTTCATAATGTTCATCACTCACACATCAGGTTTTGGGTCATTAATAAATTAAAACAGTACACAGATCATAAAGCAAAAGGTCCTTTCCAGAAATACACTAATCTCTTCAATCGCATTCAAACACATGTATAAAACATGAACAAATTTAAATTTCATGACAATCTTGAGAACTACATAAAAGCACATATGATCAAATTCATGTGGCTCTTTCTGGATTAGACAAAGATATAAAGAAGTACACTATTTTCTTATGAGGATGTTGAAAATTTTGTTACTTTTTTCCCCCACTTAGAACAAGCTCATTTGAAATTCACAGTGACTGTAGTGGCTTGGAGTAACTTACCCCACAAAAACATGTTCTTAAACTTAATCCTTTCCTGTGGGTGTGAATCCATTGTAAATAGGACCTTTAGATGAGGTTACTTCAGTTAAGGTGTGGCCCAACTGAATCAGGATGGGTTTTAATCCTATTTCTGGAGTACTTTATAAGCAGAACGAAATTCAGAAAAAGAGAGAAAGGACAACAGGAAGAAGCTGGAAGTCACTGGAACCTAGAGAAGCCAGGAGAGGCCAGCATGTGCATTGCCATGTGACAGAAAAGCCAAGGACCCAGGATTGCTGGCAGATAGCACCAGAACACTAAAGTCTTCAGGAAGAAAGCACTTCCTTGCTGACACCTTGACTGTGGACCCATTGTTAAAGCCAACACATTTCACAGTATCTGCTTTGAGCAGCTTAGCAAACTAAAACACTATTGTAAATGGAATTGTTTTTTAACTTCCTTTTCAGATTGCTCCTTGCTGGTATACAGAAACACAAGTGATTTTTGCGTGTTGATCTTGTACCCCACAACTTTGCCGGTTATTAGCTCTAGTAGCTTTCTTGTGAATTCTTTGGCATTTTCTATATATAGGATCATGTCATCTGTAAATAAAGATAGTTTTACTTTTTCATTTCCAGTTCATATTCCTTTTATTTATTTTTCCTTGCTTAATTGTTCTGGCTAGGACATCCAGTACAATGCTGAGGAGGAGTAGTGAAAGTAGGCATCCTGGTATTGTTCCTGATCTTAGGGGAAAGCTTTCAGTCTTTGATTGTTGAACATGATATTAGCTGTGGGTTTCTCATATACGCTATTTATCATGGTGAAGAAGTCCTTATGACATTTTCATATGAATTTACTGGTTTTTGGGTACTTTGTAATTTAGTCTTCATTTCTAATATAATTTTGACCCTTTTCTTTTATTTGTTTTTTAAGTTCAGTGTTCTATCTCCAAGGGAAACCATACTTTCTCTATATATCTGATTATCCCCCAGAAGCAATACTTCTCTGAGGCTTCGACTCCTAATTTCACTCTTTTTTAGGAGCCAGTGCTATGATCTAATATGTCTAGACCTGTGTTGAGTACTTTATACTTAGTGCTGGAGTTTCTCTTTGGGGGGTAGGAGTTGAAGGGTATTCTTCTCTTTGTGCTTTGCCTAAGTCCTCTGAACCACTCTACTTTTTCCCCATGGAATCTTCTAAGCTTCTCCCTTTCCATTCTAAGCACTTACAGGCTAAAAGCAGGACCTTTATTGGAATTTGGTTTATTTCTCAATTCACAGGTAATTTGCCTTTTCATATTTTAATTGATTAAATAAATATACTTGAGTTCTAAAGCCAGCCTCTTAATGGGAAAACACTAGAAGTATTTCTAATAAGATAAAATACAAAGCAGATGTACAAAGGCAAATGACGCTACTTAAAGCTCTAATAAACTGAAAACAATCAGAACAAGACTGCCTCAAAAAAGGAGGACTCCTGGGCCCAACCTCTACCCATCTAGGGACAGGAGAAATTAAAAAAAAAAATTTTTTTTTCAAAGAAGATTTAGATTACATAAATAAATTTAGGGGATTCCCATATACCCTACTCCCTCCCCATCCCCCACTTTCCTCCATTAACGTCTTTCATTAGTGTGGTATATTTGTTATAATTGATGAACACAAATTGAAGCACTGCTACAAACCATGGTCTATAGTTTATAGTTTATACTTTGCACCACACAATTTTATAGGTTTTGACAAAATGTATAATGGCCTGTATCCATCACTGCACTGTTGGAAGGAGAAAATTTTAAACTAAGAACCAACCAAATAAAAACATTTTTTCATGTGTTTTTTTCATTATTTGTATATATATTTTTAATTTTAATTTTATTTATTTCTTCCCACTCCCTCATTGGTTGCACTTGCTGTGTCTGTTCGTCTTCCTTGTTTCTTTAGGAGGCACCAGGAACTGAACCTAGCACCTCCGATGTGGGAGGGAGGCGCCTAATTGCTTGAGCCACCTCCGTTCCCTGCTTTGTTGTATCTCTCATTGTTTTTCTTCTTGGTCTCTTGTTGCATCATCTTGCCGCGCCTGCCCGTCACGCCAGCTCGCTGTCTTCTATAGGAGGCACCAGCAACCAAACGAGGGACCTTCCATGTGGTAGACTGGAACTCAATTGCTTAAGCTACATCTGCTCCCCTGTATTTCTTCTCTGGACAAATGTCTATTCAAGTCTTTCGCCCATTTTTTAAAATCAAGTTGTCTTTTTATTGTTTAGTTGTAGCATCTCTTTAAATATCATGGATATTAAACCCTTATTGGATATGTGATTTCCAAATATTTTCTCCTGTTGAGTTGGCTGCCTTTTTACCCTTTTGACAAAGTCCTTTGAGGTGCAAAAGTGTTTAATTTTGAGGAGGTCCCATTTATCTATTTTTTTGTTGTTGTTCGTGCTTAGGGTATAAGATCTAAGAAATCATCACCTACCACAATATCTTGTTCCCCTACACTTTCTTCTAGTAGTTTTAAGGTCCTGGCTTTTATATTTAGGTCTTTGATCCATTTTCAGTTGATTCATGTATAGGGAGTGAGATAGGGGTCCTCTTTCATTCTTGTGGTTATGGATATCCAGTTCTCCCATCACCATTTGTTGAAGGGACTTTTGTCCCATTAACATGGATTTGGTAGATTTGTCAAAAACCAGTTGGCCATAGAGGTGAGGGTTTATTTCTGGACTCGCAATTCTATTCCACTGATCATTGTGTCTATCTTTATGCCAATACCATGCTGTTTCCATGAGCACTTGAGAAGAATGTATAACTCGTTGATTTGGGATGCAATGTTCGGTATATGTCTGCTAGGTCTAGCTCATTTATTGCATTGTTCAAGTTTTCTGTTTCTTTGTAGATCTTCTGTTTAGTTGTTCTATTTAATTATGTGAGTGGTGTGTCGGTGTCTCCAACTTTTATTGTAGAGATGTCTCTTTCTCCCTTCAGTTTGCGAGAGTTTGCCTCATATATTTTGGGGCATCCTGGTTAGGTGTATAGACATTTTTGATTGTTATTTCTTCCTGGTGGACTGCCCATTTTATTAATATATAATGGCCTTCTGTATCCCTCGTAACTTTTTTGCATTTGAAGTCTGTTTTGTACAATATTAGTATAGCTACCCCTGTTCTTTTTGGGTTACTATTTGCGTGGAGAATCTTTTTCCAACCTTTACTTACAGCCTCTTAGTGTCCCTGGGTCTAAAGTGAGTCTCTTGTAAGCAGCATATGGATGGCTCATGGTTTTTTATCCATTCTGTCAGCATATATCTTTTGACTGGGGAGCTTAATCCACTCAAATTCAATATTACTGTAAATGTATTATTTACTTCCACCCATTTTATTCTTTGGTTTTAATATGTCATATCTTATTTTCAGCTATCTTTTTACTCTTTTGGTTATTCTTTCTGCTATTGCCTTTTACACTCTCCCCTAAGCCTCTCTCAACTGTCGTCTTCTTTAGGGCTGTAATACTTTAATACTTTCTGCAAAGGCAGATTCTTTTTTGTGAATTCTCTTAGTTTCTATTTATGAATATTTTAAACTCACCTTCATATTTGAAGGATAATTTTGCTGAATAAAGAATTCTTGGCTGGCAATTTTTCTCTTTCAGTATTCTAACTATATCATACCACTGTCTTTTTTTTTCTAAGATTTATTTCTCCCCACCCACTTGTTGTTTTGCACTCACTATCTGTTCGCTGTGTGCTTGTCTTCCTTTTTTTTAGGAAGCACTGGGAACTGAACCCAGGACCTTCCACGTGGGAGGGAGGCACCTAGTCACTTGAGCCACCTCCGCTCCCTGCGTTGTTTTGTCTTTTGTTGCATAATCTTGTAGCATAAGCTCACCACGCCAGCCCAATACACCAGCTCGCTGTCTTGCTTGTCTTCTTTAGGAAGCACGGGGAATTGAACCCAGGAGCTCCCATGTGGTAGGTGGGAGCTCAATCGCTTGAGCCACATCTGCTTTCCACCACTGTCTTCTTGCCTCCACAGTTTATCATAAGAAATCCGCACTAAGTCTTACTGGGCATCCCTTGTATGTGATGGTTTGCTTCTCCCTTGCTGCTCTCAGAATTTTCTCTTTATCTTTGACGTCTGACATTCTGAGTAGTATGTGTATTAGAGTAAGTCTATTTGGATTTATTCTGATTGGGGTACGCTGTGCTTCTTTGACATATAAATTCATTTCTTTCATGAGAGTTGGGAAATTTTCAGCCATCATTTCCTCAAATACTCTTTCTGCCCCTTTTCCTTTCTCTTCTCCTTCTGGAATGCCCATGACACGTATACTGTTACCCTTCATGTTATCATTCAACTCCCTGAGCCCCTGCTCAATTTTTTTCAAGTCTTTTCTTTCTCTGTTCTTCTCTTTAATTTCAGCTGTTCTGTCTTCTCTATTACTTTCTCTTTCTTATTCCATTTCGAAGTCTGCTGTTGTATGCCTCTAATGTGTTTTTTATCTCACCTATCATATCTTTCATTCCCATGAGCTGTTTTTTTTCTATTCAGGTTTTCAAATTCTTCCTTGTGCTCACTCAGTGTCTTCTTGATGTCCTTTATCTCTTTAGCCATACTGTCTTTCACCTCATTAATGTGATTTTGGAAATGTGTATGAATCTTTTGACTAGTTGTCTCAAATCCTGTGTCTCATCTGAGGCTTTGATATATTCCTTTGCTTGGGCCGTTTCTTCTCTTTTCTTAATATGGCTTGTAAGTTTTTGCTGATGTCTAGGCATTTGATTATGATGGTGAGTTTACTCTGCTGTTTAATTTCTCTCTTTTGTAGGGATTTATTGGTGGCAGGCTGTGTTACTACTGTTCTTCGGTTCTTGGTTCAACCTGTTCTAGGTCTTTAGGATTGTTCCTGTTAGTTGTTCAAATCTAGACCCTGGACCCAGTAATGGGTTGCAGATCCACTTCTAAGGGCCTTGGGGAGGGAAAATATAAAGGCCGGAAAAAGCCTCTATTTACTTTTAATTTCATCACATGTACTTCCTTGGTCAGCCAGCAGGTGGCGCTTTTCAGAAGTCCTCTCAGTTCAAGGTCTGGTCATAGTGTGTTTGCTGCAACATGGACAGGATCAATGTGACAAAGGATCCTGTCTAAATTAAGAGCCTCTCAATTTAAAACTTTCTCAGAGACTGTTCTCTAACCTTTACTGGCAGCCCCTTCCCTTTCCCTGGGTAGGAAATAATCCCACTCTTCTTTGTGTCCTCAACAACCAGTCCTGATCAGTAGAGAGGATGATTGAGAGGGTTGGATTTCTTTAGTCCTGAGCTGGCTCCTAGGGGAAAAAAGAGCATGCCCCACCTGGCCTGGAAGTGCTCATGGGACACAGCAGAACAAACTTGTGGGCCAAAAGCTGAATCAGAGATGGCCCTCTCTCCCCTTTCCTGGGGCGGTAGATCCCTGTGGCCCCCTTTGTAACCACTGGCCAAAGGCCGGAGAATTAAAACTTATCTGCCCATAGGGTGGGGAAGGATCACTGGTGGCTGCTGCAGTTGCAGCTTCTACTCACAGTAGTTCTGTTGAAGTTCTCCTGTACCCCTCTCTCTTCTGGGGGGTGTCCAGGCTTTCCCTGGTGTCCTTAACCCTAAAACACTTTTTTCAGGCCATTTCTGCCTGTCCTATATCTATTTTTCTGGGAGAGGAGAGAGTCCTGTGTCTTTCTAATCTGCCATCTTTAAAAGGTATTTCTATATTAGAATTAAAACAAATAGAACAATTATATTCTCCAGAGCCTAATGGTCAGTATGCTTTTGAGGATATTTACAATTTTAAGGTATTTAAAAACAAAGAGGCTTTAACCTCCTATGATAGAAAAGAAAAAAAAAACATTTCTTATGTAAAATATCATTATTTTAATTTTATTCTACTTAGGTATAATCTCTTAAGTTTATCCAGATATTAATGAGTTAACACTGTCAAATCTTTAATATGATAAAATTCTAAGTTTTTAATTAATAAAATTATCTTTGCAAACATCTTTTAAAAATAATTGCTGTGCCTAAAGTAAAGTGTCTAGTTTTTCACAGAACTGAATGAGGGATATAAGACAAAACTTAAATGGACATGAAATGAAGGTTTGTGAAAACTTGTTTAACAGAGTGTGTTTTGTCCTAAGATAAAATGGCTGGTTTTCATAATATCAGGGTGGAAATATATAGGACAAGACTTGAATGGATATGGAAAGTTGTAGAAGGGTTAGTAGAAGTAAATTTTGTTTGTTGCTAACTATAATTCAATAAGCTTATTTAAAGGTGAAACTTGTCTTAAGGTAAAATAACTAGTCTATTATGGTTATAAATTATTATAAAAGATTATAGGAAATTATAGGTTGTATAGCATTCTCTATACTGAGAGATTTCAATGTAAATAGCTGATTCCGGGAAGCCATTATTAAGCATAAATCTGTAAACTGATATTGATAACAAAAAGTAACTTTATAGCAGAAAAACCTGTTGGATGCCACCTCAATCTGTTATAATCTATGCTAAGATTTGTTTACCAAAATGGTTTACTGATGCAAAACTTAAATTTGACTTTCTCTCTCTGTGAAAGTAACACAGTTTTCTTAAATGGTTGGTCTGTTTTGAGTGGAATGATATAAAAGTCCTTTTGCAATAATCAATATATATAAAGAATACAAATCTGTGCCTTATCAGAATGGCTTCATCATATCCTTAATGGTTTTAAAAACTACAGAGCTGCTGCTATTTTGGAAGTTAAGCCTTTTTCAAACTATCTTATTAACTTATTCATCACCATGATAGAGACCTGTTTAAATATAATGTTCAGACCTGACCATTTTTAATATTTTAATAAAACCCTTAAGGATATCTTTAATTGCAAATTGTTACTAAAGAATTTGTTCTTTCACCGTGTAAAAAATGAGGTGCTAAAATATAAACATTAATAGTGATATTCTTAAAATAAATGCTTATGAAAATTAACATTATCAATATATTTGTATTTTAATTCACAATGTAAAAATGTATTCAAAACTGAAAACTCATAATACCTGTGTAATCTGTGGAAAAGTTTTAATGGGATGTTATTTTGACAACATTTTAAGTTTTAGTCATTGTATTAGCCAGCCAAAGGAGTGCTTATGCAAAATACCAGAATTTGGTTGGTTTTTATAAAGGATATTTATTTGGGGTAGAAGCATACAGTTACCAGGCCATAAAGCACAAGTTACTTCCCTCACCAAAGTCTGTTGCCACGTGTTGGAGCAAGATGGTTGCCGACGTTTGCAAGAGTTCGGGCTTCCTGGGTTCTTCTCTTTCTAGGGCTCGTTTCTCTTCAGGCTCAGCTGCTCTGCTCTCTCTACAAGGCCAGCTGTAGACTATCAGGCGAGTGGCTCATCTCTCTTCCCGGGGCCTTCTCTCCTTCATCACGACCAAGTTCCTCTGTATGCTTACTTCCTGGGGCTCCAGCTCAAAATTCCAACCTCCTTTTCTCTGCGGTACAGTTTCTCTGAAGTGCCCACCCAACAAGGAAGTGGGGATTCAACATCCTACTGATGTGGCCCAATCAAAGCCTTCATCATTATTTAATCAAGTAAAAGTGAAACTTCTGAATCCAATATTATCTAATATACCCAGAGGAAAAGACCAGTTCACAAACATAATCCAATATCTATTTTTGGAATTCATAAAATAATGTCAAACTGCTACAGTGATGTTTTATTCTGATCAGAATTTTCATCAAGGTAATAAGCTTTTTAGAAAAAGAAACTGGTTTGTCATAAAATACTGTGCATATAAACAGTATTTATTTCCTAAAACTATTCTGAATGTATAGACTTACTAAGGGAAATATTATTTATAAAATAATAAATCTGGTATTAACTGCCTATTTCAGACACAATAGTTGTATTACATTTAGCACTCTCAAGTTTTGAAGAATCATCCTCATTAATAAAAGTAATATATTCTTAGAGTGGGGATATTAATTTCCTAGAAAAATAGTTTTCTTCTGCTGAAGTTTCTTTGTGATAAACAGTATCTTTCTAAAAGAGAAAACATGAAGGAGAAATTAAATGTGTAATTTACATACATATTTGGGGATTGTATAAAAATTCTTAAAGACTTAAAGTTTCCACTGTCTATTCTATCTTAATACTGATCTGCATGATGACAGTGTTGGTTGTAGTTTTATTTATTCTTAGAAAAATGTGATGCTATGAGAACAACCAAAATTTCTTATCAGTTACACTGTTTTTCTCTGATTCTTCTTGGTGGGCTGATACAAATGGACACTCATTCAAGAAGACACAAAGAAGACAAAGGAAGAGAGAGAGCTCCATAGACACAGCAGAGGAGACAACTTTGATCCCACCGTGCTATGAAGAGAGATGAGCCACTGGCCTGATAGTTTGCAGCTGAGCCAGGAAAGAAACAAGCCCTATGCCAGCCTGTAGCTGAGAGAGAGAAAGGTTGAACCCTCGCAGAGACTAGCAACCATCTTTGGTGAGAAAGCAACCTTGAGTTGGACTCTTGAAGGCCTTGTAACTGTAAGCTTTTATCCTAAATAAATACCCTTTATAAAAGCCAACAGATTTCTGGCACTTTGTTTCAGCACCCTTTTGGCTGACTAATATGCTAATAAAGCTGGATGATGGACACATGGGGTTCACTTTATTATTCTTTCTACCTTTTGATATGCTTAAAATTTTCGGGAATAAAAAGTTAAAAGTCAATCTCTAAGACAAAAAAAATCTGGAATAATATCCCTCTTCTCATAAACTAAACATTATCTTTTATATAAATGAAATGTTATCTTTTTTAATAAAAAATCCTTAAAGGAGAAATTGTGTTTTAAGAATGTCATCAAAAACAAAGCCTAATGATTTTCTTATGAAAATCTTAAAAAAGAGAACTTATTATTTTTTACGAAAGTGGTACTTGTAAAGCCTAGCTATCATAAAAAAAGTTTACTAACCAACACGTATCTATGTTTTAAATGTTTTCAAAAATGCATTGCAATGCTGCTTATTTGTACAGACACAGCCACTCCAATCTTTTACTTCCACCGTTCAATTCTATAATTGCTTTCAACTAAGTAAAAATGAAAATAATGGTTACCATTTAAGAGTTCTATTATGTGACAGGTACAATGCTAAATAAGTGCTTTACAGGAATTCCATTTAAATATCCCTAAAACTCTGCAGGGTGTGGTATTATTCCCATTCTACAGAAAAGAAACTGAAGTTCAGAGAAGTTTTACATATCTGACAAAAGTCACAGCAGCTGGTAAACAGCAGAGCTGGGATTTGAACCTACATCTACCTAACTGCAAAGTTCATGCTCTTTCCATTAAACCAGGCTTTCATGGCAACCTGACAAATGAATTAGTTATATTTAATGGCTGCATAATAACTTTTTTTAAGAACTGAAAAAATAATTTTAATATCACAAAACAGTTCAACAAATTAAGCAAAAGAATTATCCTTTTTTAACTTTTAAAATTAGTAATTTTAAATAGTCAATACTACTTCTCATTTTCTTTATTTCATTTATGTTTTTCAGCTTTCTTGGCTTTCATGTATAAATTTAAGATTTTAATGAATCCAAACTTAAATCCAGATTGGATTTCCCCTCATCTGTCACTCATGTAAGTATACTAGAAACACTGAGACAGCCTTGCCCTATAGCCGATATTATTCGCACTACACTTATGATATTTCAAATATCATATATCTATATAATTGAATATAAAATTATTGAAATAATTTTGTAGTAACAATGTGAATAAATTATACTGTTCTGGTATGGAATATGGCATCAGATTCCCTGGTTTCAAGTCCTAGCTCTACCACATACTAGCTAGGTAATCTTTGGTGAGTTAGTTATCCTCTCTGTGCCTCAGGTTCCTTATCTGTCAAATAGGGATAACAATGGAATTTACTTTATAAGATTGTTGTAAGGTTGTTAGCTTTATTACATTTAGAAATCTCCTCTTTTCTCTCCCCAGTCACATAAGTCAAATATTATTTATTTATTATTTGCTATTCATTTAACAAAAACCTTGGAGGTTTACAAGTATAACTATTTCTTATGAGGCAAATGAAATTATTCTGGATGTAAATTCAGAAAAATAAAAACTTTAATTCAAGAGCTTGTATTTTCCCACAATTCAAGACAACTAACTAGGTGCACATAGTAAGTGCTCAGTAAATGTTAACTGTTGCTTCTATTCTTATTACTACTATAAATGTATTCACTTAACCTCTTTCCGCACTTTTGCTCCGGCCATCCCCCTCTTCTTGGAATGCTTCAACTATCTAAAAGCTGTCCCTCTAGCTCTTAATTCTCACAGCATTATTCAATACACTATGCTAGACATAAAAGGCTTTAGTTGGAAAGAAAAAAGGATAAAATCAGGATACAAAATTTTAACTGACAATATAAGGTAGCATATGACAAATTTTAAATATTCCTGTCTTCGCTAATTTTACAATGTAGTGGTAAAGGCAGATGTGAATCAAATATTCACACTAATAAATGTAAAATAACCATGACATGTGCAAAGGAGAGGTACAAGGTGTATAACAAGGTCTAACCTACTGGGCCTGGGGGTCAGTGGGTAGGGAATCAGGAAAGGTTTCTGACTCTCCCTTCTATTTCTTAATTCCTTTGGGTACACTAGATCTCTTGTGGGAAGGTGGGTGTCAAGGGGTAAGGGAAGTAACCATTTCAGCGATTGCTAGCAATCCAAGTCAACCCACAAAAACCAACAGAACACTTCTACTGCTTCCAATCTAGGGTTCCTTTCACGAAGTGATGATTCCAGTTAGAATGGTAAAGGTAGAAGATTATTTTGCTTATATTGACTACAACCATATCAGTAAGAGTAAAAACAGGTATACGGACCCAAGAAGCTCTCTCTCTCTGGTTCTTAGGCTTAGTCCAATCCTTTTTATATTTATATAATAAAAGTCCATCCCCTTGGAATTTCATCTAAAGGATGCACTATATAATCCTTTCTTTGCAACTCTCTCCAAGGTACAGCTAGCTAGATCACATGAAGTTCTGCCCCTAATTGTTTATTTGCATGTGGTTTTTTTTCCCATTATAAGAATTAACATGAGGAAGGAGCCCCATAACCAGAGCAACCAAGAGTGTTCCTGGTTAGTTCCATGTTAATCTGGCACTCTGGTCCATCTGTATGAACTATGCTTTCTTGGCAAAAACCTCACTTTCAAGATCTCTTCTTGAAGAAGAGTTTCTTCCTCATCAATCTATTTTCCCCAACATCTGAATTCACTGACTTATACTTTATTTCTACTAATCAAATCTACTCATTTTCTTCCTACAATACTTCAGTAATTTTCTTTCTTATCAATATACCTCAATACTTCCTTGAAGCAGTCATGATTGAGGTGAGATATGAATGACAAGAATGCATTAACTAAGTGAAGAAAGCACCGAAGGTGATCCCAGGGAGAAAAAGTGCATGCAAAAGAGGGAACATGAAAAATAGAAGAGACTGAAGAAGTTAAGTGACTAAGCACAGAGAACAAAGGGGAGCCTGGTACAGAATGAGAATGAACATGCAGATGGGGGTCAGCCTTGTTAAAAGATTTGCATCTTCATCCTTAAAGCAATGGGAAATCATATGGAAAATGAAGTACAAATCTCAAAGATACTTTAAACTAAATTCATAACTCCTGCCTTGAAACTTGTCCTTTCTTTGTGTTTCCTGTCAGTGAATGGCACAATCTCCATCCAATTATACAAGTCAGAACACTACCTAGGATATCTCTGTAATATCCAACCAGCCCTTCCTCATATCCCTGTCTAATCCATGACAAGTTCTGCTGATTTTATTACCTATAATATAACTAGCCACAAGCTATTGCCATGTCTCACACGGAACACAATACCTTGACATGGATCTCCTATACTATTCTTGTCCACTTATTATGGCTTTCCATTCTTCTTGGTATAATAACCAAATCCTATCTCTCCAGCACCTTCTCCCTACCCTCTCCTCTTTCCTCAGGATGTTCCAGCTACCTGAGCCTTTCTTTAGTTTCTTAAGAACATCATTCTTCTTGCTTTAACACTTTGATACATAGTGTTCTCTCTGCCTGGAATGGGTGAAGAGCTTTCACCTTTCATGTAGTAAAGCCATGCTTGTCTTTTAGATCTCAAGCCCAATTTTTACTTTCTTTAAAAAGCTTCCTTTAATTTCTTCAGATTAGAGTAAACCCCGTTATTTGTCTTCACAGCAGTCTGTAATTTTCCTTCTTAGCACTAAAAATATTTGTGTGCTTATTTGATCATATGTTGCATCTCCTCCCCACCATAGGCTATAATTCCCACTAATTAAACAGGAACCATGCACATTTTATTCACTAACACAGTGCCTAGTACATAAGCAGGAAATTAATGAATGGACAGGACATAAATACTGAAAACATTTATATATTTGTATAATACAAAAACCATACCATATTGATTGATCTACTTTCATAGATAATTGCCAAATATCTACTCTCCCTATTTGTTTCAGTGTAAAGAACCGTACAGAGATTTTTTTTTTAATACTTTGCTTTTTCAGTTAATCATACTGTGATGGTTAATTTCATTAGACAACTTGGCTAGGTTACAGTGTCCAGTCTTTGGTCAAGCAAGCACTGGCCTATTACTGTGAGGGTATTTTGTGGATGGATTTAAATCATTACTCAGTTGATTGCATCTATGGCTGATTACATCCGTAATCAGCAAAGGATACTGCCTTCAACAATGAGAGAAGTCTCCTCATCCAATCATTGGAGGCCTTAAAGGAAGAGCAGAGGATTTCAACAGTCCGAAGGAAGAATTTCCATCTCTACTTCAGATAGTTAACTTCTACTGGGGAACTCATCGAAATTTTCATCAGAGTTTCCAAGTTGAGGCTTCTACTGGGGAATTCAACATCATCTTCATTGACCTCCTTATTTTTGCCAACCCTATGTTATTTAGACTTGCCAAGCCCCACGGTCGCGTGAGCCAATTTCCATTATAAATCTCTTACTATTTACTATATTCTGTTGGTTCTGTTTCTTTGGAGAACCCTGACAAATACACATACACAAGGAGAAGCAGGATGTTAAATATTCTTCCCTTTAGCGATCTTTTGCTAACACTAGGATCAAAACTATTCTATTTAAAATAAATTTTGGAAAGAAGGAAGAGAGGGCAAGAGAGAAAGGAGGACGGAAAGAAGAGAGGGAGGCAAAGAGAGACCATATCAAAAAGAACTGCTTTTAAAATATTAATGATATAACCCACAGAGTTGAGTGGGAGTGAGTGTAAACTACAATATAAACTATAATCCATGCTTAGTGGCAATGCTCCAAAACCTGTTTATCAATTGCAATGAATGTACCACACTAATGAAAGATGTTGCTTATGTGGGAAAATGTGGGAGGTGTGGAGAGAAGGGCATATGAGAATCCCCTATATAGTCTATGTAACATTTATGTAATGTAAGTATCTTTAAAAATATATATAAAAAATAAAATATTGATAAAATAACTTCTTAAAATAAATCATTTTAAAAGCTTCAAAGATCTTTATTTTTAGAGAAGTATAGATATTACAATTGTATATATTGTAGTTGAAAGTGTAGTTTAATCACAGGTACTATAATAACTGAGTGTAATGCAAAGATTGAGAGTATTTGAAGCATTTTGGAAGATGTTAAAAAATTTTAAACTGAGACATTCTGGGATCTAAAAGGCAAGTGTGACTTTACTAGATAAGACACGTTAAGAAGAGCATTCCAGGCAAAGGGAACATTATGTGTCAAGACATTACAGGAAGAGAATGATATTCTTGAGGAACTGAAGGAAGGCCAGCATGGCTAGGAGGTGGAGAAGGATGTGGAGAAGTAAGATTTTCATTTTGATACTAAGAGCAATGGAAACATGAAATGAAAGGATCAAAATCATTGAACACTACACTAAACTAGAGATCAGAAGCAAATCTGACAACAAATCAAAACCTGACATTAGGCTGTGTCCACTCTGAAAGTTTGCCATAAATTGCTAATATTTTCATAGTACTTTAACCATTACAGAACACAGAAAAAAAGAGAAGCTTCTGGGAAAAAAAAAAAGTTTGTGCAGCAAAGACTTAAGATAGCAGGTCTGACTGCTATTCTTGGAAAGGCCTGATTACAAGGTTGGCATCAGGGAGCTTGGATTCTGGCAGGAACCCATTCCATTCCCAGAACTGTTAAGAGTGGCTCACTGTGCCTAAATTGTACAAACAATATGGTTTATGCTGAAAACCTACTTTCCTTCTTGAAGGTCAGGAATTTTGGTACATGTCAGGCAGAGGATGCCTACATGAATAGACTGAGCAATGAGTTTCTAATGAGTTTCCCTGGTTGGCAACATTTTACATATGTTGTCACAACTCATTGATGGGGAATTAAGTACATCCTGTGTAACTCCAATGGGAGAGGACTCTGGAAGTTTGTGCCTGGTCTCCTCTGGAATTCTCCCCTTTCATCCCATGTGCCTTTTCCCTTCGCTGATTTTGCTGTGTGTCCTTTCACTGTAAATAAACCATAGCTATGAATACAACTATATTCTGGGTCCTTTAAGTCCTAATGAATCATTAAACCTAAGGGTGGTCTTGGGAAACCCCAACACAAAGTGTAATCATACACGGACTCATTTAAAGGCTTAGTTTCACTATAAAGATAGACATGCATTCTCCTAATTTTCAATAAAAAGTAAAACAGAAAAAGCATATATTACTTACATTTACTTAGTACTTGTATCACATTTAAGTTTTTAACAGTCTAATTTATACATTAACATACACCCAACAATCACATATTTAAATATGCTAAATTTCTCTAAAAGATTTTAGACTCTCAAGTAGAAAAAGAAAACAAACAAACACAAAAAAAACAACACCAAGGTACCAGTCAGTTAAATATAAGTATGTACGAAATTATCACGAAATAATAACAATTTTAGGGCAAAGTTATAGTCTTAAAAATTTTTTTTAACATCAGAACCATTCATTGCTATTATGTATCTTACTTTTTGCTCTAAGATTCTATGGCATTTATAATTTCTCTTATCCTATTGTGAAGATGATATTGGTCACCATTACAGACCTGAGTTTAAAAGACTCAGTTTTACATAGGAAGGAAAATGGTTATTAAATCAGGCCTCTTTCAGGGTATTTTTGAATTAATAAGCACTTCCTCACATAAATGACCATTTTTGGCTTACTAATAAAGTGAATAATATCCTGTGAAATTTAAAATAGGTTGTTGAATGTCACTTCAAGAACATTAAAAGCATTGCTGCAGACATCAGAGTGTAATGTGACAAGACATTTAACTTAAGAAAGCAAATTTAATTTAGAGACAGCTTATTGAACTTTCATGTGATGATATCTGGGAATGCCTGCTTTTCTGTGAATATAAATTAAATTTATTTTCTGGTCAATATAAAAACTTATTTGTTAGTTATCAGCATTTTCATATGTCAGCATATTATTGAAGTAATGTTTCTTTGAAATTACAACGTTGAAACCAACTACAAAGTATTTTACTTTTCAGGCGTATATTTGTATATTTGTAGGTAAAAATATTTTTACTTTTTGTCAAAATATGTTATAAAAATGATGTTTCCAGTAAACTGGTAAAGAGATTACAAGGATCCATTCTAAGAAGTCACTGAATTTGCTTCAGGTATCAGCTAATCAATTAAGTTAACCAAATACAGTCTTTTAGGGGTGATCTTAGGTAGGAAATGGTTAAGTTTGGGCTTCTTAACCCAGGCCCTAGTGTCTTTCTAAAATAAATTTTATGTCATCCTTCCATTAAAAAAAAAAACAAAAAAAGCAAAAATGACTTTCAAAGTCTACTTATCCTTAATGGAAGAAAAAGCCGTAAACTAATTAAAATGTTATGCAAAGCCCTTCACCATACGGTCCTGACCTAATCTACCTTCTTCTTTCACTTATACCATGAGCCCCTACAAACTATTTACCACTCTCTCCAAAACACATACTCTTTCATGCTTCCATGCTCGTTATTACATGACAATTCCTTAGCCAGGAGTGTCCCTCCTGCCCCATTTTCATTTTTAGGTATATTTCTGCTCATTTTTAAAGTTCCAGCTCAATTGTCTCCTCTGAGAAATCTTTTCCAATGCTTCTAGGCAAATTTAGTTACTCTTTTCCTCATGTTCCATGGTGCTTTTTATTCAACTTTGTTATGTATTTTTTCAGTAGTTAATGCCTATATGTTTAAAAAATGTAATGTCTTGAACAAGACAAACAAGCATCTAAAATGAAATACCTATATATTTCTTAAATGCATATGGATGAATTTTTGAAAAAAGGATTAGTTACTGGGAATATCTGAGTTTTTGATAAGTCTTACTGATTGGCAATTTCAAGATACAATCTATTACACTTTAAAATATCTGAAGTTTCCCTTGCACTGGATATTTTATACTCCTTTTCTTAAGTTTCAAGACACCTTTCAGTTTTGTACATAAATGTCAATGACCCTCTTTCCTTTTTATCTACTCCAAGAGTAGAGCTTCAAGTAATTTAAACCTAATTAAATGGAACCTTTAATTGCTTCATTTCCCTCATGCTCTCTTTTTAAAGAGGTAAGAAAGAAAAAGAAAATGTAATTTTTATCTTCTAGAGCAAATATTAAGTATAAGCTCTTAACATCTTCAGAATTTGTAATACCATAAAAGAGAATTTCCTAATGTCTTTAGCAAACATTAACCTTTACAAATCAACTTTTAATGAAACAGGGTCAAAGAAAAAGTATCTGTTATAATATTTTCGGTTCCACTGTAGTTCATGTCATTTGAAATTAACAGAAGCCTAATCACTCTTCCTAATAAGATCTTTTCATTAAAAGATACTTAAAATTTTTTCTTTTAAAGATACTTAGATTACACAAACATTACATAAAAAATGTAGGGGATTCCCATATGCCCCACTCCCTACCACTCCCACACTTTCCTACATTAACAACATCCTTCATTAGTGTGGTACATTTGTATCAATTGATGAACACATATTGGAGCGTTGCCACTAAGTGTGGATTATAGTTTACATTATAGTTTAAACTCTAATAAGAACTTTAAACCTTTCTATTGTAAGGAGAAGAGTATAAAATTAGGGTCACATATTTCATTTTTTCACAGGTAAGACTAGACATACAAAAAGACTTTTAAAAATACTTGATCATGAAAAAAAGTAAATTATGCCCTTATCCTCAGAGAATAACATATACTACATGCTGGTTCTTTAAGTAGGCAAACACGGGTTCTTAACCATTTTTGTTCCATGGACCCCTCTGCCAGTCAGGTGAAAACCACAGACCCCTTACTAAGTCCACACTATATTGTGTATTATTTAATAAATATATCACACCCGCACCAACATGTCCCCACAAGAATGTTTTTTTGAATTTCAATTCAAGCTCACAGACCCCTGGTTAAGAACCCCTGCATTAGCACTAAACTTAATCCTTCATGAAAAGGCACATGGGAGTCCTTAATTTATCGATTAGATATTACTTTTAGAATCACAGAAGTCTTGCCAAATGTTCATTCTCCTGTGAAGAAATGAGTCAACTACTCTTCCCAGTGCCTGTGCCAAGACAGTAGGTTAGAAACAATTATAAGAGCAGATACCTTTATCAGAGTATGTGTGTTCTAACGCATGGAGATCAGGCAATAGGTGAATGCAGTTTATGCAGCAGTAAGTGAAGAAATCAAGGACAACCACTTTTCCACACAGATCCTTGTAGAGAGAAATAGGCCCTTCTGTGTTCAGCCATTCTAATCCTGAAATTTACATAAAATAAGTTACAAAACTTTCCATTAAAATGTGAACCACTGTTATTTCCAAGGCTAGTGCAAGTAGTCAAAAACCTTAATAGATGATAGTACTATATAAATGTTGTAACAATTGAATTTATTATTTTATGTATTGTTAAGAACCATTCTGTTCATCAATAAACACTAAAAATAAAGAAATGATGTATCTTCATGACCGTGACAAAACAGGTGTTCATGATTTGAAGGAAAAGACCAAGAGGGCAAGTCTGTAGAAATTATAGGCCCAAAGAGAGAAGAAAGAAGAAAAGGAGGGGAAAGGAGTGGAGAATGGGAAAGTTGCTATTATAAGGAAGGCTGCAAGTATAACAAGAAAAAGCTAATAAAACAACCAGAATTCTGCAAACTCATAGAGTCAGAATCTAGATCATAGGATACCAGGGAAAAGGGTAGAGATATGGAATGGAAAGTTAAGGCTTAGTACAGGGTTCCTATCTGGAATGGTGGAAATGTTTTGGTAATCAATGCTGGTGACAGTAGCACAACACTGTGAATGCAATTAACAGCACTGAAATATATATCTGAATATCATTAAAAGGGGAAATGTTAGATTGTATATATGGTGACAGAATAAAAATTAAAAAAAAATTAAAAAAAAAAATCCATGAAATTCCACTACACAGTGAACCCTAAATTAAACCATGGACTTTAATTAATAATGTAATTATAAAAATGTGCTATCATCAAGTGTAACAAATGTTCCAGACCATTGCAAGGTATACCAACTGCAACAACCGGTGGGATGGTGGATGGTAATCCTGCATTTTATGCATGACTATTCTGTAAACCCACAACTTCTCTAATTAATTAATAAACTTAAAAAAAAACAACCAGAATTCTTACACAAATAGTGTACTAGTTTGTGTGTTAAAAAAGAATAAAAAGCACATTTAAGCACAAACAAGAGGAAATATCAAATATTAAGAGGATCTAATTGCATATACCATTGGGTACAAATAGGTTTTTGAGAAAAACGACACCAGTTCAATCAAAAAAGATAAAGTACAGTTTAATTTATCATAGCAAGATGTACTTCACAAACAGCACTCATGGGAAGATCAAGCTTAACAATAGCAAGACACGAATAAATATCAAAAGTAAGCAGTGTTGGGAAACAGATGTGGCTCAAGCGATTGGGCTCCCGTCTACCATATAGGAGGTCCAGGGTTTGATTCTCGGGGCCTCTTGGTGAAAGGCAAGCTGGCCCACACGGCGAGCTGGCCCGTGCAGGAGAGCTGACGCAGCAAGATGATGTAACAAAAAGAGACACAGAGAGACAAGAGAGATGCAGCTGACCAGGGATCTGAGGGGGCACAAGAGATTGAGTGCCTCTCTCCCATTCCGGAAGGTCCCAGGATCAGTTCCCAGTGCCACCTGAAGAGAAGACAAGCAGACACAGAAGAACACAGAGAGCAGACAGCAAGTGCAAAACAACAAGGGGC
>JAQZBX010020500.1:0-32952 GCA_029593785.1 Cabassous unicinctus
ACCTTTGTGGATTTAGTTTACTGATGCAGGTTGTACAATAATTTAAGGGCTTGAAATCATGATCCATGGAGGAAATGTATATTTAAACTCCATATTTATAGATGACAATGCTGTGGTATTTACATATATTATATGAAACTTTATTTTTTTGATTTGGGAAGGCCTGTGTTAAAACAATTATGCATAATTTACAGGATACACATAAGTTGCCCCACCACCAACACCTTATATTGCTGTAACACAATTGTTACAAATGATGAAAAAACATCATCATAATATTATTTGTGTCTTTAGGCCAAAGCTTATATTTGGTGTGTTTCCCCCACAAACCATCTTATTATTATTTCTATATATTAGTATTATAAATTTTTTAGATTTCATGAGATAATATTCTCATATTTGTATTGTTAATCACATTATATCATTCACCTCAGGGTTCACTGTGTTATATAGTTCACTGCCTTGTTCAGGTCATCAAAGTGTATATTCAGCAGGTCTCACATCCATTACAAAGTTGTGCTGTCATCAGCTCAGTCCATTTCAGAACATTTTCACTAATCCAATAGGAAAAATCCCATAGCCCCCATGATTGTGCCTGAGCATGGATATAGTATCTTCTTTGCCATTGCTGTAAAAATATTACTATATAAATGTTAACTATAGTCTTAAGTTACATTAGTTGTATTTTCCCATGTATCTCCATATTCTTTAAGTCTTGTAATAGAGGAACATTATTTGTACTGTCACTCATAATTATCATCCACCACCCAAATCATTATGTCAATTTCCTTCAGTTGACATTAATCTCCCTAGGCTACCACCCCCCTCAGCCACAATCACATTTATCCCTCAGCCACAATCACAGCAGGCTTGATGATACCCACTATAATGTACCACAATTAATTCCAATCATCTCCCTACATACAAAATCTCTCTCATTAAACATTCTACATACATTAAGCATCAGCTACCCCTTAACACATATTCTATCTTCTAGCCACCTATACTTTATTGTTTAACCCTATGAGGTTATTCATGATATTAATTTTATATTAGTGAGAGCATGCAATGTTTGTCCTTCTGTGTCAGGCTTATTTCACCAAACATAATGCCCTGAAGGTTATGCACCCCATCTTGATATTTTCTTATACCTGAGTAGTATTCCATTGTATGTATATAACATATTTTGTTTATCCATTCATCAGTCGATTGACACCTGGGTTATTTCTAACTTTTAGCAGCTGTGGATAATGCCACTATGAACATTAGTGGGTAAATGTCTATTTGGGTCATTGCTTTCAGGTTTTCTGAATATATTCCTAGTAGTGTGATTTCTGGATTATATGGAAGTTTAATATTTAATTTCCTGAGGAAAAACCAAACTAAATTCCATAGGGGCTGCAACATTTTACATTCCTACCAAAAGTGAATAAATGTTCCAACTTTTCCGCATCCACACCAGGACATGTAATTTTCAATTTTTTAAATAATGGCCATTTTCAAATGCAAAAAAAATTGTAGTTTTGATTTGCATTTCCTAATGACTAGTGATGTTGAGAATCTTTTCATGTACTTTTTGGCCAATTATATTTCTTTGGAAAAATCTCTGTTCAAGAATTTTGCCCAGTTTTTAAATTGACTTGCTTGTCTTTTTATTGTTGAGTTAGCTGTATGACATCTTTATATAACATAAAAATCAAACCCTTATTGGATAAGTGGTTTTTGAAATATTTCTCCCAATGAATACTCTGACTTTTCACATTAATGAAGGAAGTTATTTGAAGAAAAAGTGTTAAATTTTGAAAACGTCCCATTTTTCTATGTTTTATTTTATTGCTTATGCTTTTGTGTGTAAAGTATGAGAAACCACCAACAACCACAGAGTCTTGAATATACTCCCATACAAACTGATAAATTGAAGAAAAATCACATTTTTATTTCAATTGATGCAGAAAATGCATTTGACAAAATACAGCATCGTTTCTTGATAAAAACTCTGGAAAATAAAGAATAGAAGGAAACTTACTCAACATGGTAAGGTGCATATATGAAAAACCCACAGCTAACATTGTACTCAATGTTGAAAGACTGAAAGCTTTTCTGCTGAGATCAGGAAAAATACAAAGATACTCACTGTCACCACTGTTATTCATGATTGTGCTAGAAGTACTATCTAGAGTAATAAGGCAAGAAACAGAAATAAAAGGCATCCAAATAGGAAAGGAAGAAGTAAAACTTTCTATCTTTATCCTTCATGATCTTATACCTAGAAATTACTGAAAATTCCACAAGGCTACTAGAGCAAATAGATGAATACAGCAAAGTGCCAGATACAAGATTAAAATGCAAAAATCAGTAGCATACCTATACACTACTAAAGAGCAATCTGAGGAGGAAGTCAGAAAAAGAATTCAATTTACAATGGTGACTAAATAATCAAATATTAAAGAATAATCTTAACCAAGGACATAAAGGACCTGTATTCTGAAAACTAAAAAGCATGACTAAAAGAAACAATGGCAGACCTATATAAATGGAAGGACATTCTGTATTCATGGATTAGAAGACTAAATATGTTAAGATGTGAACCCTACAGTTTTAATAAAATCCCAACATAATTCCAACAGCCATTTTTGCAGGAATAGAAAAGTCAATTATCAAAAGTATTTGCAAGGGCAAAGAGCACTAAATAGCCAAAAATCATTCAAGAAGAACAAATTTGGAGGACTCTCACTTCTTGACTCTAAAATATATTACTTTGTAAAGTACCACTTTGTAAAGTGGTAAAATCAGTAGAATACTGACATAAAGATAGATGTGTTGACCAATGTAACTGAATTGAGAACCAAGAAACACACCTTCACATCAAACCCACCCAGCTGGGTCAGACCAGTCTATTCAACAAAGGGTGCTGGGAGAACTGGACATCAATAGTTAAAATAAAGAAGACCACTTGCTTGTACTTTATACAAAAATTAACTGAAAATGGATCAAGAGCCTCAATATAAAAGCCAGAATTATAATAATCCTAGAAGAAACTGTAGCAAAATACCTTAATTATCTTATGTTAGTGCTAGTTTCTTAAACCATACACTCAAAGCACAAACAATGAAAGATAAAAATAGATAAATAGGACCTCCTCAAAATTAACCACTGTACGATATTTAATACAAATGGATTTTGGAGTTTCTCATACCATGTCCTTGTCTCTTGGTCCTATATTATACTTTCAGATCATGCTCCTTGAACCCAGAACTATTAGAAAAAGGGAGGTACAACAAAGCACTGATCATGGCTTTTGACTAGGGTAATCAAATCACTTGGTCCCAGTGCTTAGCCACTGTTTCAATCTGCTCTGGACGATTCCAGTGACAGCCACTGTTTCAACACTGCCCTGAACATGGGAAGAACAGTGGAGATTTAAATACACAATATCTCCATGGGATGACAGGGAAGAGATTTTTGAAGGGAAGATTCTTCTACACAGGCCAGAAACATTCAGCTTCAGGGAGCCATAGGGGGAGCTTCAATGTCCTTTCTGATCCCCTCCCTAAGGCACTTTGGAGAATTTATGTACCCCATTCTTGGATCCCTGATTAAATTTTGGCTGGAAAATACTGACCAGGGAAGGCCCTTGACAGTGTGACCCTTCTCATGGAGATTACCCCTCAGGCAATGGCAGATGGAGATTATGAAAGAAATGTAGGAAAATTCTATAAACAAAAGAGAATTAAACAGAACAGATCAAGATTCCTGGAGAATAAACAAAGGAAAGGGAGCTTTCTCCTGGAGGTGAACAATCACATAAAATGTAAATCTTTAAAAATGTACTGCATATCCAGGGTAAGAATCGAGTGAAAAAGAAGAGAAAAAATTCATCAGCTGGACATGAGCTACTCTAAAGATCTAGGTTAAATTGAAATAAGTGTCAAAGAAGAGTTTATCACAAAGTCACCCAACAATAAAACAATAGGCAAGGGATAAAATGTGATCTTCAGAGTAAAGTCATCAAGGTGTTCAAATGCCTAGAGACCAGCAAAAAAAAATTAAATTCCATTTTAAAAAAATCAAGTCACATAACACTGCTTAATAAACAAATAAATAATTGTGTATGAATAGCCAGAAATAGCAGCTAGGTTCAAAAGAAGAAACAGAGATTGAGTGATGAGGAATTTTCTTATTTGTTTGTCTGGTTTTTGTTTATTATTATTATTATTATTGAAATAATGAAAATACTTTAATAATGATTGAAGTGATGAACACACAAGTATTTGATTATACCAACTACCACTGATTGTACACTTTGGATAAATTGTACGCTTTATTAATATATATCAATAAAATTGATTTTTTAACTCCACAAAAAACAGAGTGATACAACCCTGTAATAGGAAAAATTTCAACTTCAGAGAAGACCCAGCATTTGTAGCAATTAATCAATGGCCTTTGACTAGGGGAATCAAACCACTATTTGTTCCAACAAATATCCAAAATCAATTTAAGAATATGAAGGGAAACATGGGTAAATAGAAAAGGATATTAAGACACTGTGTGATCACAAAAAAAGAAACTGAGGGAGACACAAGATGTTGGATTAGGGAATGGCAGGCTTCAATCTTCCTCTAGAAACTGTGGGAAGGATATAGAATGAGTAGAACCAAGTGATAAAGAGGACATCTAACACAATACCCAAAAAAATAAAGCCTTAGATTAGAAAGATAGATTGAGCAACTGAATAAGTCCATCAAGATAAACAGATGCTTAGATATCACTTAAAAATTACAAGATATACAAAGAAACAGTAACTCATGGCCCATTCTAATGAACAAATGAAAAACCAAGAGGAGGCTTACAATGTGGAGCAACTAATGAAAGATGTCCAAAAAATATCCTAATCAAATCAATGAAATGAAGGAAGAGATCAAGAATATCAGGCAGACACTGGGTAAAAGAGTTACAGGAAGATGGTGCCAGAGTAGGGAGTCAGGGCTCAAGTCTCACAAAAACAACAAGGAAAGAGCCAAAATCTGTTGGAGAGACCTGCTTTGGGTGTCAGGAGAATAAGATAGTGCTACAAAATTCCCAGAAAGGTGGGGGATAGAAAGACAAAGAACCCACAACAACAAATGTGAGTTACCAAACACACAGGACAGCTAGGAAAGGCTCCCCATCCCCACATCAAGAAATTAACATGGAGTAAAACCCCTCACTCATTGCAGGAGGGTGAAGTCTTCTTACCTCTCAACCATTTCAAAGGAAAAGGGAGGGGGAGTCAGGGGGCTACTCTTCAATGAATTCAGCCAACAGAGAACACTTTGAATCTGGGCTCTGGCCAGACCAAAACACAGGAAAGCTGAGATTGAAAGAAACACCTATGTGGAAAGGTAAGCCAATGGTTGTCATCTGCTGGCCAGTCTGGAAATTACATGGAGAAAAACCTCTTTTAAAGCTCTCAATCTGAACTCCTGGGGGAAAATCTGGGCCCCATTAGTGAAAGCTAACTTAATCTGGGCAATTTTAAAGACTTAGAAAAAGTTGATCAAATATCATAGAAGAACTGTAAAAACAAACAAACAATAGGCAAGAGAGAGAATTTAGCCATCAGAGATCCCTAGACATCAGCTAAAGATTAGAAGAATACTAGGAAACAGGAAGACATTGACAAGCCAAAGAAATAAACCAAATATCTTGAAAAGAAACAGGATTTAAGACAGTTAATCATTGATAATCATGCAAGTCTTAAATCAATTCAAAGAATTGAATGAAAATATACCTAAAAAGATAAAGGATATTAAGAAGACCTTGCATGAGCATAATGAACAATTTGAGAAAATGCAAAGAAAAGTAACAGAGTGTATGGGAATGAATGAGATTAGAGGCACATAAGAAAAGATTTGAATTGTGTGAAGACAGAATTACTGATTTTGAAGATGGAATATCTAAACTGAAAAAGATGGGAGAACAAAAAGAGAAGAGAAAGGGAAAAAAGGAAGAGCTTTTCATGGAATCAAATGACAATGCAAAAAGGATAAACATACTCATTATTAGTGTTCCTGAAGGAGAAGAGAATGGAAATGGAAAAGGGGCAGAAAGAATATCTGAGGAAATAATGATCAAAAACTTCCCAACCCTTATGAAAGACAAAAATATCAATATCCAAGGACAATGCAACACATACAGAATAAATCCAAATAAACCTACCCTGAGAGAGAATGACAAATATAGGAGATAAAGAGAGGATTCTGAAAGCAGTAAGATAATAGCAAACCATTACACACAAGGGAACCTCAAAAAGAGTAAGTGCTGACCTCCCATCAGAAACCAGGGAGGCAAGAAGAATGTGGCATGATGTATGAAAGATACTGAAAGAGGAAAACTGCCAGTGAAGAATTTTGAATATGGAAATATTTTCCTTTAAACACAAGGGTGAATTCAAAGTCTTCACAGACAAATAAAAATCAATAGAATATGGTACCAAAAGACCAAAACTACAAGAGAAACTAAAGGGAGTGCGGCATCCTGAAAAGAAAAAACAGAGGTGAGAGAATTTGAGAAGAGTGTAGAAATGAAGATTATTAGGAAGGGTAAATTAAAGGGTAAAAAAGCAGACAATAGTAAGATATGACAACAGAAAGCTGAAGGATGAAATGGATGAAGTAAAGAATGACTTTACAGTAATAAAAGTGAATGTTAATGGCTTGAACTCCCCAATCAAAGGATATAGACTGATAGAATGGACATTTTAAAAATGAGCCATCTATATGCTGTCTACAAAATACACCTCAGATGTAAGGACAAAACCAATTTAAAAGTGAAAGGTTGGAAAAAGATATACTGTGCAAATAGAAACCAAAACAGAGCTGGAGTAGTGATATTAATATCGGACAAAACAGATTTTAAAGGCAAAACTGTTATAAAGGTTGGAGAAAGTTATTATATATTTATAAAAGAAGCTATTCACCAAGGAGAAATAACTACAATAAATATTTCTGCACCTAACCTGGGTGCCTCAAGATACATGAGGAACACATTGGCAAAATGATGGTAGAAATAGATGTTCTTAAAATAATAGAGGAAGACACCAAAACACCACTGTCAGTATTGGATAAAATATATGGACAGAGGATAAATAGAGAAATAGAGGGCTTGAATATTATGATAACTAAACTTGACCTAACAGACATCTATAGAGAATTGTACCACAAGAAGCAGGATATACATTCTTTTCAAGTACTCATGGATCCTTCTCCAGGATAGACATATGTTGAGTCACAAGACAAGACTGAATAAATTAAAAAGATTGAAATTTTAGAAAACACTTTCTCTGATTATAATGGGATGAAGCTGGAATTCAGTAATACATGGAAAAGGGAAAATTCATATACATATATGGAGATTAAAGAACACACTGTTAAATAATCAGTGGGTCAAAGAAGAAATTGAAAGAGAATTCTGAAAATATCTTGAGATGAATGAAAATGTGAATGCAATATGTAAAAACCTGTTGGGAACAGTAAATGCAGAGCTGAGAGGGAAATTTATAGACCTTAATGCATACACTAAAAAGAAGAAAAAGTTTAAATTGAAGATCTAACTTCACACCTGGGGGAACTCGAAAAAGAACAGAAAACTACTTCCATACCAAATCAAAGGAAAGAAATAGTAAACATTAGGACAGAAATAAATGAAATAGAGAAAAAAATAGAGAGAGTCAACAACACCAAAAGGGAGTTCTTTGAGAAATTCAACAAAATCAACAAACCCTTAACTAGACTGACAAAGAAAAAAGAGAGAAAATGCAAATAAGTCAGAAATGAGAGAAGGGGTTATTACCACTGACCCCACAGAAGTAATAGAGATCATAAGAGAATACTATGAACAACTGTATGCCAGGACACCAAATAATGTAAAAATGAAGGACAAATTCCTATAATCAAACAAACCACCTACAATGACCCTAGAAGAAGTGAAATAACTAAATAAGCCAATCACAAGTGAAAAGATTGAAACAGGTATCAAAAACATCCCAAAGATGAAAAGTCCAGAACAGAATGGCTTCACAGGTGAATTCTACCAATTATTTAAAGATGATTTAATACCAATTTTGCTCAAGCTCTTCCAAAAAATTGAACAAGAAGAATACTACCAGACTCATTCTATGAAGCCTACTTCACCCTCATACCAAAATCAAACAAAGATACTAAGAAAAAAGAAAATTATAGAGCAATATCTCTAATTAATACAGATGCAAAAATCCTCAACAAAATACTTGCAAACTGAATCCAAAAAGAACATTAAAAGAATAATACATGATGATCAAGGGTTTTTCTTATCTCAAATATGCATGAGTATTTCAACACAAGAAAATCGATTAGTGTAAAAAACCACATTGTTAAATTGGAGAAGAGAAATCATATGATCATTTCAATTGATGCAGAAACGTATTTGCAAAATACAGGATACTTTTTTGATAAAAACACACCAAAAGATAGGAATAGAAGGATGCTTTCTCAGTGTGGCAAAGTGCATATATGAAAAACCTATAGCTAGCAATTTACTCAACAGTGAAAGTCTGAAAGTTTTTCCACTGAGATCAGGAACAAGACAAGGATGCTCACTGTCAGCACTATTATTCAATATTGCACTAGAACTTCTTGCCAGAGCAATTAGGCAAGATAAAGAAATAAAAGGCACTCAAATAGGAAAGGAAGAAGTTAAACTTGCACTATTCCCTGATGATATGATCCTATATCTAGAAAATCCTGAAAAATCCACAACATAGCTACTATAACGAATAGATAAGTTCATCAAAGTAAGAGGATACAAGATTAATAAAAATCAATAACATTTCTATACACTACTGATGTGCAATCTCAGGAGGAAATCGGAAAAATAAAATCCATTTTAGTAACTGAAAATTCAAATATTTAGGAATAAACTTAACCAAGGACATAAAAGACTTTTATTCATAAAACTATAAAACATTACTAAAAGAAACTGAAGAAGACTAAAATAAATGGAAGCATATTCCATGTTCATGGGTGGAAGACTAAATATGATTAAGATTTCAATTCTACCCAAACTTCTTTACAGATTCAAAGTAATCCCAATAAAAATCCCCACAGTCTTTTTTTGCAGAAATGGAAAAACCAATTATCAAATTTATTTTGAAGGGTAATGGGTGCCAAATTGCCAAAAAATATCTTTAAAAAGAAGAACCAAATTGGAGGACTCTAATGCATATGACTTTAATGCATATTTGTTAGCTACAGTGGTAAAAACAGCATGATACTGGCCTAAAGCTAGATTGATTGACTAGTGGAATTGAATTAGGAACTGAGTAATAGGCCCCCACATCCACAATCAAGTGATTTTTGACAAGGCTTTAAGCCTACCCAGCTGTGCTAGAACAGTCTTTTTAACAAATGGTTATGGGAGAACTGGATAGACTATCCAAAAGAAACAAAGATGACCCTTAAGTGAGGTAAAGATATAAAGTGTGAACTTTATATAAAAATTAACTCAAAATGGATCAAGAACCTAAATATAAAAACAACCATAAAATTCCTAGAAGAAAATGTGGGAACACATCTTCATGATCTTGTGGTAGGCAATATTTTCTTAAACTTAACACCCAAAGCCCAAGCAACAAAAGAAAAAAATAGATAAATGACATATCCTCAAAATTAGACACTTTGCCCTCAATGACTTTGTCAAAAGGGTGAATCATTGGGTAAACATATTTGGCAATCACATATCCAATAAGGATTTAATGTCCATAATATGTAAAGAGATCATAAAACTCAGCAATAAAAAGACAACCCAATTAAAAAATAGGCAAAAGACTTGAAAAGACAATTGTACAAAGAAGAAATACAAATGACAAAGAAACACATAAAAAATGTTCAACATCACTAGTGATTAGGGAAATGCAAATCAAAACTACAATGAGATATCATTCACACTTATTTGGCTGGCCACTACTAAAGAGTAGGAACACTAAATGTTGGAGAGGCTGTGGAGAGATAGGAACACTTATTCACTGTTGGTGGGAATGTAGAATGGTACAGCCACTCTGGAGGACTGTTAACAGTTCCTAAGGAAGCTGAATAGAGACTGGTCATGTGACCTGGAAGTACCATTTCTAGTTATATACCCAGAAGAACTGAGAGTAATGACATGAATAGACATTGATGTTCATGGTGACATAATTCACAATTGCCAAAAGGTGAAAGCAACTCAGGTGTCCATCAAGTGATGAATGGATAAATAACCTGTTGTGTATACACACAACGGAATATTATGCAGTGTTAAGAAAAGAAGTTGTGAAGCATATAACAACATGGATGAACCTTGAGGACCTTATGTTGAGTGTAGCAAGACCGACACAAAAGGACATATACTTCATGGTTGCACTATTAGGAAATAAATATATTATGCAAACTCATGGAATTAATAATTAGAATATACATCACCAGAAAATAGAAGGAGGGTAGAGAATGGAAAGCTGATGTTTAATCTGTGCAGAATTGGTTTAAAAGTTTGTTTGTAAAGCTTTGGAAATGAGTGGAAATGGTGAGAGTACATCATGGTGTTTGTGACTAGCAGAGCTATTATATGGCTATGAGAGTTGTTGAAAGGGAAAGTCTAAGGAGATATATATTACTAGAAGGAAATCTAAAAAATGTAACACGGGTCTGTATAACAGTGAAACCTCATGTAAAATACTAACATGGGTGATATTGCATATATAAGACTGTTTTTAAAACATATAAATACAAATAAATTAGAGACAAGGAAATAGAATAGAAGCTATGTAAAGCAGGGGAAGCCTAGAGGGATTGTGAGGTGATGAGTTTTGTTTATTTGGTTTTTGTATTTTAGTATTATTATTGTTACTGGGATAAAGAAAATACTCTAAAAATGAAGGGAGTGATGAGGACACAACTATGTGATTATACCAAATGCCACTGATTGTACACTTTGGATGGATTTATGCTTTAGAATATGTATCAATAACATTGATTTGCTAAAAAAAGAAAATAAATGTAGAGCAAAAGTCAGGATGATCAAGAGTAGTGCTGGTTATGGAGATGTTTGTAGTAGGCAGTATATGCTTGGCTTCATTAAGTAAATAACTTTTTATTGCAAATTGGAAAACAACAAGGCAATGAGTCTTATAGATATTTGGGGATAAATAATCTAATAAATGGAAATTAGTAGTGCAACAGCCCCAGGCAGGACTATTGTTCTGAAATGATTAAATTGAGAAATTTATGTTTGGATGGAGGTCAGGTAAAACACAATGGGAAATAAGGACATACCGCATGAGAAAATATAGTTTGTTACTCACCAGTCCCAAGGAGAGAGAGGAGCCATGAGAGTTTATGGGGAAGCATGATCTGCTCGGGTAGTTCAGCCAGCAGGTTGGGGCAGACAAGCATGGCAAGAGGGACCTGTGGGCTTCTGCCTTTATTGTGGTCCGGGGGTGGACTTTAGCAAATTTCCTGTGGGAATGAATGATTGGGTGGTTTAGAGAAAACACAAAAGGAAAGGGAAAGGGACTAGGGTCTGAGGGAAGTCAGTGCATGGTTTTGGGCAGAGGAGTGACATGATCTGAATTATACATATAATTCTGGCTACCCATGAGTGTAGTCAAGGGTAGATGCATGGAGATCAATTAAATATTTTATATTTCCAGATGAAGTTACCATTGCCTCAGAGCTGGTAGCAGTGGAGATGGTGAGAGTAGCAATATCTGGGTGTATTTTGAGGTATACCCAACAGGAATCTTCACGCACTAGATGTAGATATTTTGTGTGGGAGAGAGCACTCATGGGTTACCCAAAGCTTTGGGCCTGTGGGATTGAAGCATATCATTACCATCAAAATGGCTGAGGAAGGATGTATCTGAACAGGTGTGGAATGGGACAGTTCAGAATAGAGGTTTAGACTAAATACATCTCAGATGCTTAAGAGCCATTCAGGTGAAAAGGTCACATAGGCATTTGGCTATGTTATATATATAATCTTTTGGATTTGATAAAGACACACAACTCAAAGAGAAAAAGATGCAAAAGTCATGTACAGGCAGTTAATAGAAAATACAGATGATCAATAAACATGTCAAACAATACTCTGTTTCATTAATAATTAGCAGAATTAAATTCAAGCCATTAAATTATATTCCAAGCTTGTAATTTTGACAAATATTTTAAAAAAATAAACTTATCAGGTTTTGATGAGATATGGAGCAAAATGAATTCTGAAGCACTAGTGGTAGGAGGCTATATTTGTACAATTGCTTTGAAAAATATTTAAGAATTAAATAGTAAATATTTTATGATCTATTTATTTTTGTTCTACATGATTACCATTAAATAATTTCTGTTTTCACAAAGAAACTTGTCCAAATAAAGTAATTTACTCCTTGTTTGTACTATCCGAATATGCGGGGGTGGGTGGGTGGTGGAAATAAAACCTAAATTGGGTAAATGGAAAAAGTAAAAGCAGATATTTACCAAAACAAAATTTAGGATACTATAGATATGTAGAGAAGGTGGGAGGAGCCCACTAATGATTTGAGTGAGTTGTTGATGTAGATTTCCCATATGTAGTGATAGTTTCTAATTTTATTTAATTTTTAATTTGTAAATATTTATTAGATATATACTCTTGTGTGCATAATATATTTCATAATAAGAATTAAAATAATTTTAAAATTGTCAAAGAAATTGTAAACAATACAACTTAGCTTATATGAAAGCAGAGCAGGAATCAGCAATTGATTAGAAAATTCACAGCAATGGGTGGTCCAATGGATAACAGATATATGAAGAAATGATCTGTTCCATAACTAATCCATAGACAATTGTAAACAAAATGGAAATATTAATTTTTCAGTATGGTAAAGTATGCATATGCTCCAAACACATACCAAAGACAAAAACTATACATATGAAATGTATGAGTTTTACATCTGAAAACAAATATTTCACTGATAGAGAATGACAGGTGATCTCTGCAGATCAGAAACATTGGGAGAACATTGAAGATGGATTGGGCTTTATTACTGGATAGCTGACTCTGCCATCAGAAGCTGGAATAACTTCTTAAAGATAAAGTTGAATTCCAAGGGCATACAAAACGTAGAGGATTGGAGGAAGACCCTTGGTGGGAAACCAAAGGATCTTCCTTATATAAAGGCTAATAAATTGAGTTAAGCTGCTCTCTATAATTCATCTTTTATTGGAAGCTTTGAGTTTGGGAATGTAGAGGGAAAAGGGCTAAGTATCACTGCTAAAAATTGAGCCAAATTGTCTCCTGGCTTGGTGGGCATAGCATGTCCTCAATATTCCTATGGGGAATAAGATTCAAGTCATGAATCATAGGTAACAGTTTACAAATGGAATGCCAGCCAGCTACTGGGAGAATGTTATAAAGCTGCCAGACAGAATGGGTAAGAGAGCTAGAGTTTAAAGTGTGATTTGTTTGCATGAGAATGTGTGTGTGTGCAAGTGATAAACATTGTGAAGCCAGTTGTATGGTGTATCATCTGAAAACAAACCCAGGCACAATGAAATCTTTCAGCAAATGACTGCTTTATTACTTACATGTCACAAAGGATCCAAGAGAGCAGAGAAAGGGATCCCATCCTGACTAGTCTCCCAGGGAGGTCAACTGCTCACTTCAGCATGGGTAGATGGCAGCTCCACATGACCCACCTTAACCTGTGCTACCACATAAGTCAAGGGAAAAGTCTCTGCCACTGTGAGTTCCCACCCTGAAAAGCAGCTAAAAGTGCTTGTGCCTGGTTTCAGGTTTAAGGCATAGCCAGGTGGCTCTATTACACTTAAATCACAGTGAAATGGAAACATATTGAAACATCTGCACACAATAAAAAAAAGATGGGGGTAGTAGGTGAGGGCTGAGAGATGGCTTCTAGGCTGCCCATAACTTCCTCAGCCTAGATCCATGAACAGCAATCTATAAAAGATTATAAAATACATGGTTTAGTCTAATGATAAGAAAAATTCCCCAATGCTATTGTTTAAAACAGAATTTTATGAATCAAAGGAGTCTAAAAACTGATACCTAAATATACAGATAAATATGTGTGCCCTCATTCACACAGAATTTAAAATTAATGAAATTAAAGCACAATTTTTATTTTAAAATAAGAAATTATTAAACAAATCATGAAGAATGAAGAAAATTGGATATAAAAAACAATAACAGAAGTCTTGAAACAAAATATATGAACTGAAATAAAAAAAATAAAAAATAGAATGCAGTATATATTTTATAGTCAATGGGAAATGTAATTAATTAAAAAACAGGGAGAAGTTTTCCAAGTATTCAAAATAAATAAATAAGAAGTTAAGAAATATGAAAAGTTAAGAAATGGGGGTAATTAAAAAAGAATGTGGACAATGAATAATAAAATCAGCTAATTTTTGCCACCTTTGAAAAGGTACACAAAGACTAGTATCATAGATTTTGTTAAAACATTTTATGACTCTCCAAATTATAAGTAATTGAATATTTAAATTGCTAAAATGTTATTATAACAATATAATACTTATAATTATATTATTATCTTAAGCATTTATCTAATTGAAATACTCCTGTAAAAACCACTTGTAAGAACTACCCCTACCTAACTTCTGTCTTCCTCTGTTATGCTTGCAAAGCTAATCTTAGCCTTGCAGCAAACAAAAATATAGTACATTTAGTAGCTCTGGTCAGAAATTAACCACAAAATCTACATACCCACAAACTAGGTCTTCCATTATTTTTGGCAGACTCAGTAGGGTAGTAGAATGAACTTAGCAGAACTTTAAGTAATTATAATAATGTGGAAGATTTAGATGTTTTTTTCTGTACATGCAATGTGTGACCAAACATGTTAAAGCATGTAGTGTTATACAGCATGCACAACATGCACCTTTTCTGCACCTGTCAATCTTGTAATCTAACCCTGTGAACTACTCCCATACATAAGCCAATATAACACTGCTACTTTTGTTGTTCAGGGAGGCTGATTTGAGACTTTGTCCATCTCAAGACCTCCACTGGCTTAATTAACTCTGTCCCTTGCATGACCAAACTTTGGTGTGGACCCCAATTCTTTGCATTGGGCAAAAAAATACAGGGAACTCACATGGGACACCTTCACTCTCTTTTAAATCAGCCAAGAACAAATGAGAGTGAGAATATTGCAGGACATCTGACCCATGTTTAAAGTCAATAGATATGAACAGTAGATGGGAAGGTGGAATATTGCTTTGACATTGATGAAAATAATTTTGAGCATGGGCATGATCTTCAAAGAGGAGGAAAAAAATGTGATAGATAGCAAAGTTTGTTTTATCTTGGAAATTTTTAGGATAAGAAACACTTTTCTTAATGGGAAAGAATTTGACGTCATTTGACTCCAATAACTCAAGCTAATTCAATTTATCCTAGGATTTACGTGGTTTTCACTGTCATTGAATGTTTCACGAAATTTATTGGTTTTGGTTTTTGAAGATTCTAACTCCACTTCTTCAGACTTTATGAATAAGTGAAACTTATGTGCAAACTTTAAATAACCAAATAGTTTCTTATAAAGTAAGAGAGTTGAATAATGTGTGCTTCTACACCAAATGAAATGTCCTATTATATTTTTAGTGCTTTGGCTATATTACTACAGTCATGATAGTGTCTCAATAGTTTTAATGATACATTATGAATCTAGAATTTTTTCTTAATGATATGGAAATAAATGGTCATGTCAGGGAAATGAGCTCATCCTTTGGATTCATTACTTTAGTCCAATGGACAATCATGTGAAGACAAGTCCCATGGTAGTTACACATAAGGATCCAAATGAGCCCAATGGCACCAAGGAGAGCACCTTTTGAAATTCTGCTACATCAAATTGAGTATACTATTTTTCTGCCACTCCCATTACACTTGCAAACATAGACAAGCTTCTAATAAGCAAATTGACCATGCACTGTGCATGACAATTTCATGTGAACCCAGGAGAAATCTAAATTTTTCTCAAAGTTTATTTTTGATTTCACTGTTATAAAATTCCTTTGAAGTGACAGCAGGGCTTCATTACAATTCAGGTTGTCTGGCAGACCAAATTGGAAACCCAAAATATACTTTAAAAAACTCTTCTCCTGAGATCCAAACTGCAGGTACAAATGCTTGTAATTTTTTCCTTTTAATTGTAACTTTTTCATTATTATCTATTAGCACCCTAATAAGTCCCCTGACATGTGAAGTGCTGGAGCTTAAGAGGGAGGGAGAGATCCTTTTTTCACTTCTGAAGGTGGTATTTGTCAGCTCTAGGAAGTTAATAAATGAAGTTAAAAAAAGGTTATTTTCAAGGATTTTTAAAATTTTTCTGTGGGAGACTAATTCTTTCCTTAACTTCTAAGCTTTTAATCCTGCCCTTATTTTAATAAAAAAAAATTTCACTGGCAGTGAGATTCTTAAATTAGGAAAACTAAATTCTTACCATCCCAAGGGAATGTCTCTGTGATACCTGTTTAATCAGAGCAAAGCAACCACACTTTGAATCTAAGTTGCTACATAATTCTGATGCTTTTTCTCTGTTCTCAAATCTTTTTGTCATGATGTTTTGTTGTTTTTCATTTGTGCCGTAATTTCCCTTATTGAAATAGAGCAGAATGCAATGCTGGAACACTGTGCCTCCCCATTAAGAGACAAGCTACTTTAGAAAATATAATGGATAATGAATACAATTCATCCAACATCATTAATGAGAACATTGTTGATGTAAAATTTTTTAAAGAAGTAAAAAATTATGTCTTCAATCCCTTAGAAAAGCAGAACTCTGAAGGACTGAACTTGGTTATAGTTGGTCTGTTCACTCATTTCCTTGAAAACAGTGCCATAAGTGCAAACATTACAAAGAATAAATCTATTATAATTCTTTCAGTTTTACCTTTGCACTCCATGGGAACTCTATGTAATTCAATCCAATTTTCTCTGAGGAGAATCTCCTCATTATATATGCATCCAATCTTAACCTCTCCTTTAATAATTAAAATAGAAAATACTGACAGAATTCAAATTTTATATCAGTAAATTACCATGTTATAAAGATCTTTTCTATATTAACAATTTTTTATCTACCATCATATTTTTTCACTCATTTATGTCTTTAATATTTACATTTAAATATTTGGTTTGAATGAAATTTATTTTAGAATGAAGAAAGAACTACAGACGCTGATTTGTTCTCCCTTAGAAACTATAAGTGTCAAGGCAAGTACACTTAATCTCAAATGTAATAGCAGTCATTTAGTGGAAGCTTTTCTCAGGATCCTGAGGATTCTTCATGAAAGACAGAAAGAACACTGGAATTTGTTCTGGCCTCAAGCAAAGGGAGTGTGGGCACAAGCACCAAGATTTAAATACCACATCTTCCTTTATTAGAAAAAAATGCTTTATCTGACAGGGATGAAATTTTCATATGTTGAAGTTTGGAAATCTATACAATTGTTTTGACTGTGAATTTTTTGTACCCACACCATTTTTATCTAAATGATATTGCCTTATAAAAATTAATCTTTGTTGATTTGCTCAGTATTAGCCTCACTTTTTAATGTATTTCCTAGATAGTTTTCAAATATAATTGTTTTATAATATTTAATTATGGAGCTTTAAGCAAATAGAATTTATGTAATTTAGCTCCCATTTGTAAAAAGAAATTATCATACTCTATAACTCATCTAAACATTTTTTTAGTTCATATCATTATGTTTTCTCCTACATAATGTGGAGAGCAGAGTGATTTTACTCAGTACCTTCTTGATAAACATTTGAGTTTCTTTGTACATCAATTTGGAGATGAGTAGGAATATCTGCAGTGTAAAATCTCACAAATGTCAGTGACAAATTGGAAATGCATTTGTCGTTTCCATATAATTGAAAAATTTTCCCTCCACAGAGTATAGAGTTTTGTACTCTCATCAGAATGCTTTCCAATATCCTGTCATCAGAAAGTTTTTCTTTTTTGCAAATCTCAGTGTACTTTTAATCAGCAAAATTTTTCATGAATGAGGTTGCACATATTTTTCAAATGTTTAATACATACTCTCCATTTTTAATAATCTATCTCTTCATTTCCTATACATATTTTTACTGATATTTTTAGAGTTCATTTATTGATTTTTAAAATCACTTTCTTAAGGTAGTGAGTTGAAGTTAAAAATTAAAATTAATAATAAGTAATAAATATTTTAAGATTTCCTTTGTCAACTGAGGTATTTCAGACTGAGCTGCAAGGCAACAAAGGTGCTTATTTGTTGTCTTAGAATTGAAATTTGGGAGCACACATTCAAGCAGCAACCTAAATTGTGTCCCATCTTGGGGGTCCCAAGCAAAGGCTTTTAAAGAGAAAGAATATTACATAAATTGTAAGAATTATGATTGGTGGATATTTGGGGCTTTCTAAATATTCTTCAAGTTAGTTTACTGATTTTTTAACTTTTAGTTGGTTCATGGTGTCCAGATATGCTTAGAAACATTGCTGCTTTTGTTTTTGCATAGATTGGCAGGTTGTGATACCTGGCTGAGATTAACTTGCTGAATGGCCTCCCAACTTCATCATCAATCTCTTGGGCACAGTCATGCTATTTTCTTTACTTCTTCTAAAGTGTGTTTATTTGTCCATGTTTTTTACATTCTTGCCATTAACATATATATAGCTAAGATATATGATATAAGATATAGCATATATATAATTAATATGAACATATATATGTAACTAAGGTTAAAGAAACATAATTTTGTGATCTAAATATTTGAGTTAACATTCAAAGTTATTTTCTGATTGACTCAAATTTTTTGCATTTATAATTGCATAAAAACAAAATGAGAACATGGTCAACATATTAGATTTTCAGAAACAACATTTGTTGCTTACATATATGCAAGCACTAATCTATTGAGTTAATCTCACATCATATTACTTCTTACAAAATTCATCATTCAGGATATCATATCACTTCACAATTCACATTGTTTTCCTACTTAATTTCAATAGTAAGTCTTTCCAAAAGTTTTGTCTCTACTGAATTGTGGGCTAAAGTCTCCATATAAAATATTTTATTTTTCACTCTGAATTTTCTGATGTGAAATCCAGCTGAACTTTTTCCTGAATTGACTTTAGGATTGTTGTTTCTTCAAAATCAAAATATTGATGCTAAGGAATAACTGATCCCTGAAGAAAAGACTTCATTCATGATACCAATAGGAGTTTTAAAAAATGTGGATTTCTCACTTGCTCTATGTATGTTGCCGTATAAATAAAAGATTTTGCATGACTTTTCATAAATAACATGTTCAACATGAGTTATCTGGCACACCCTAAAGGGCTTCATCCTCTGGTATATATTTGTCTATCAACTGGAATAGTTGATAAAAAGTCTTCCAATTTCATTATATTTCTATTATGAGTTCTTCCATGTTTGATATCATCAGACCATCTACTAAAGTGTTTGCTGTGTAGGTGACATGTATATATTCATTCTTTCCAATATGAATTGGCATAAATTTATGAAGTAGCCAGGATGAATAAAGTCTCTACCAGCTTGATTACAAACAGTATTTTACCAGTGTGTGAGTTCTCTAGTATGTTTAAAGGTTAACTAAAGGCTGAAATTTCTTCCATAGTCCAAACTTTTATAATAAAATTTTCTTCATGTACTCTAAGGTAAGAACATGGACTAAATGATGATGACATTCATAGGGATTCTCTCCAGTATGAATTTTCTCATATTTTTCTCAGGACAGAACATTGAGTGAAGGCTTTCCCACATTGATGACATTAACAAGGCTTCCCTCCAGTGTGAGTTGTCTCATTTTGTCTCAGTACAGAATACTGAGTGAAGATATTTCCACATAGATGGCATTTTTAAGGATTTCTTCCCAGTGTGAGTCCACTCATGACATCTAAGGCTAGAATAATGGGTGGATACTTTCCTACACAAATGACATTCATAAGGTTTTTCTCCAGTGTAAATCCTCTCATGATATCTAGCGCTGGAATAACGATTGAAGGATCTCCCACAAGAATGACATTCATAGGGTTTCTCTCCAGTGTGAATCTGCTCATGTGGTCTAATGCTAGAATAATGGGTCAAAGCTTTCCCTCATAAATGACATTCATAAGATTTCTTTCCTGTGTGAGTATGCTCATGTTTTCTGAAGACATAAGAATGAGTGAAGGCTAACCTACATAGATGGCATTCATAAGATATCTCTCAAGTTTGAGTTGATTCATGTTCTTTTAGTGTGGAATATCAAATGAAGGCTTTCTCACATAGATGACATTCATAGGGTTTCTGTCCCATGTGAGTTTCATTGTAATGTGTAGGGCCAGAGCTCTGATTAAACTATTCACCAATTAGATGACACTCACATGATTTACCTCTATTGGGAATTTGCTTTGGTTGATTAAAACATGATTAGTTACTGAATTGATTTGCAAATAGATTCCTGAAGTAGGATTTCTTTCCCTTGTAAGTTAGTATATGTTGCGTCATTCTGAATCTGGAAGTAAAATATTCTGGCAATTCACTACAGGTAATACCGTTCTTCTGAGTATTATATTTCTGCTTCTGAGAAGTGGATGAGAGAATATAAAAGGATTTTGTTCATAAATATACATTCATTACATATGTCCTCAAAAACAATCATTCACTGACAATATCCAATTAAAATCTTTCCAATGGTAGAAAATTACCATGTTATTCTCTTTCATGCACAGAGATCTCATTTGAAACATCCCAAATGCAGAGCTATCTCATCAATTTTGAAGACTTTATATTGTTTGAAATATTAGGTATATGAGCCATGTTTTCATAATTATCTTTTATGCAAATCCAGGTTATACTTTTGCATTGAAGTGAATTTTTCCCTCAATTTTCTGGACTAAAACCAACTTACTTAAATTCCTGTAATTGAACTCAAATCCTAATTTATTCCACTCACAAGTTTCTATTTGTAATACCAGTGTCCACACCCATGAAGCTTACTAATTATGTGATGGTATATGTGTCTTCCCTGAAGATAAGTTGTGTGGATGACTGTTCTTGTTTTTAAGACCACTTTCACTGACTGAATTCTGGTTTTGAAAAAATTCAGTTCCTTTTCTCTACAGTTCCTTGCCTTGCTCCAACTGGGAATGTACATCTGATTTGCAGACATAATGCCCCGCTAATCCCAGAAGACTGATATTCTCCAGCATCACATCATTCAACAGCTTTCTCTAGGATTTGTCCCGCAGTGTCCACTCTTCCTGGGTGAAGTCTTTAATTACATCTTTCAAGATTTAGTAACTCCAGCAGTTGCATGGTCAATAGCACAGTTGACAACACTTTTCCTCTAGGTTTTTACTCACAACCAGAAAAGCAGTGGACAGGGCCTGAATAATCCCATAGTCATGAACATCACCTCCATGGGTCCCAGGGGAATGAAGCATTTGTCCTTCCTGTTGCATTTTATCTATTTTCTCAACCTTCTGTATAGTAAAAATGATATAAAATACAATACAAAGAAAAATTTAACTATATTTCCCTTTACTATGTTGTGCTTTTTCATGTAGATTATTTTTATATACTCAAATTCATTCATACCATCTTTCATCATGTCTCTATTTTGAGATGCAAAAGAACCTTACCCAATTAATCACATATATTTATATACCCCCCAGCAGTAATGCAAAGTCCACTGCTCCGCAAATTCTCTGTTCCATTTAAACATATTTTGTGCTGTGAAATGTTATTATAAATTATAAATTTAATTTGCATTTTCATGAGTTTTTAAAAGTTGAATAACTTCATATTGATATTTTTGATAGTTCTGTGAAGTACATATTCATGGATTATGCTCATTTTTCTGCTTGGATTACTGCATTTTTTACTATTATTTTTCAAAATTTATTATGCAATGCATGTGTTTATTGTCAGACACTTGTATTCTAAACATCTATTAAGCTCTGTGGATTCTCTTTTCACTCTCTTAATAGTGTCTGGTGATGATTAGACATGATTAACCTTAAAACATTCTACTTCATTTCTTAGTGCTTTGTGTATCCAGTTTAATAAATCTTTGTATACCCAAATTCATGCAGACATACTTCTATGCTTTCTCTTAAAATGTTATTTTTTATCATTCATATTTAGATTTGCATCCATCTGTAATTTAATTATCAATGTGGTGTGAAATAGTAGTCAAAGTATTTTTTTCCCAGTTTGATATCCAATTGACACAGTGTCATCCAGAAAAGACTGTGTCAACCAATCTGCCTATATATATATACACATACACATACATACATGTATGTATATATATATATCTGCCTATATATATATACACATACATACATGTATATATTCTGGGCTCTAATCTGGTCCATTGTTCAATTTTTCTCTATAGCAATAATGTCACACTGTCTTAATCACTATGGCTTTAAAACAGCTTTGTTCTTCAAAACTGCCTTAATTGTTCTTAGCTGGGATTCTAAATTGCAGCAATGAATGGCTCTGTGTTCTTCATGCACAGTAAGAGGTATCCAGGTTATATTGCCACTGTGTGAATTTTAAGCTGTGCAGGACCATGTGAGGGGGAGTGTTAGGACTGGCAAGTCCCAGTTGTAGATCTACTATCTTCATATCTGATGACTTTATTTCCTTTTTTATTTGGCATTTGTTGAGTATTTCTCCACTTTCTATCATCTTCCAGAGTTCAAAGCAAGTGGGGGTTGTCCTTTAATTAGTTGTTTCTGAGGGGAGACTTTTCCAGGGGATGCCTATGTCACCATGTGGTGGTTAGGCTAACATGTCAACTCTGCCAGGTAACAGTGCCCAGTTGTTTGGTCAAGCAATCACTGGGCCAATTGTAATACAAAGGCATTTCATAAATTTTAATCATCAATGAGTTGATTGCATAGATGGCTGGTTACATCTGCAATCAACTGAGGAGGTTGCTGTCAGAAATGTGTCAGGTCTCTTCCAATCAGTTGAAGGCCTCAAAAGGGTAAGAGATTTCAGCATTCAGGGAGAGAGAATTCCCATCTCTAATTTAGACAACGAGTGTCTCCTAGGGAACTCATCAAAGACCCTCATCAGAGGCCCTGGTTTGCAAATTCTCTTACTGAATTTGGATTTGTGCATCCCCATGGACATGTGAGACAATTTAATACAATCTAATACTATTTACAGATATCTCTCGTTGGTTCTGTTTCCCTAGAGATCCCTGACTAAAACACACCATGCTGATGATGTTACTCCAAGGCTCAGAGTCTTTTGATAATTCTGGCTGTGTCATATCTCTCATCACTGCCCAGGTGCTTCTGTTTTCCCATTTTCCCTCAAAGTCCCCTCCATCATCACTTCCCTCTTACCCTTCTTTCCTGCCCTTATTTTCTAACTTCTCCCACCTTATCACATTTGGGTAAACAGTAAACTTATAAAAGAAAATCAGTCATCAGAAGCAGAAACATTTTTAAAGGAGCAAAGATTTCGCAGGGGCACTCATTCTAAATTATAGTATTATTTAGCTTTGTTTACCCAAAAGACAAATTAAAATGTTATACATTGCAAATTAATAGCAAATTCAAGTGATAATGTTATAAAAACTACTGTATGATGGATTAAGCACTGAAAATTTAGATTTTGAAATAAGTGGATGTTGAGAAGTGGACAAATATTACAATAATATGCTAAGCAATTTCTGGTTCAGTATAACGAGGTCACAAGCCTTGGTCTCCCATCCTTCTTGACACTACAAGAACAGATATTAATTAACAATCCCTTGAAAAATCATGAAATAAGGGGACTGATATATCTTGAAAAGACCATATTTTAAACTGTAGGTGAATAAGAAATATTATTGGAGCAGAAACCCAGGATATGTGTGTAATTCTGTAGCAAAGGAGAGCAGATTTGTGGTTTGGGAGTGGAGGATGGGGATGTCTCAAAGAATGTTTAAACCCAGAGTTGGAAATTGTATTCATGGGCACAAATAATCATGTGGTCAGCAGTAGTGACATGGATGGCAAGTTCTGTTAAAAATATCAGTTAGTTCATCACATCAGTTCACCCCTCTTTTCTTTCATTGAGTAGTTCTGGGTACAAACTGGAAGACCCAAAAATATTCATCTTAAGGCTCTTGAATTCTCTTCAATCTAATGTGGAATTTCTTGAATATTCTTCCTGAAATACTGCCCATATCTAGAAATTCAGGGGGAAAATAGCTATAACAAAAAATAAAGAAAGAAAATAAACCCTCCCTCTTCATAACACTGCTAAAGAAATCACACGCTAACCACTTAGAAAAATCTGCAGAATCCTACATTCTTTAATACTAAAAAAATAAATAAAAACCTACAGGAAAATACATAAAAGTTTGTGGCCAAACTATGTGAACAAAATAAATGACCCTTGAAAAAAAAGATATCTTTGAAAAGAAAAATTAAACATTATAATTGTTACATAAAGATTTTCTGCAAAGAATACCCTAGAAAATATAAAATATTTGCTCTCACATGAAAAAACTGAATACAAGAAAATAAGAAAATACTGAAAACAAACAATACATGTAAATAAATGACTAGTGTTGCTAGACAGAAAAAAAATCAACTAAAATTTATTGACTGGTATCAAAATTTATAGGTTCAGGATTGTAGAAAATACTGGAACAATCCATGAAACTTGTAAATGGAGATGTTTACTCTAAACTCAAATGTAAGGACAAAATACTTTTGCTTGATATGTGAAGGTTTATAAACTTTATCTCCTATGTATTATTTCTGAAGAATAAATAAAAGTTTAATTTAATAGCTGCATATGAACTCCCAAAAGATATTAATTCAAATTTCAACAATATATATTGGAGTATAAAAAAATTAAAAATAAAATAAAGAAGTCCCATCCAATCAATGCAAAACTTCTCTAAGTATTTTGAATTGATTTTAATATTTAGGAAAGCTTATATTTTAACAGAAAAATGGGGAAACTGAACTTAATAGTGATATTAAAAAGGAGAATGAAGAGGAGAAACACAGAAAAAATAATTATAAAATGGAAAAAGGAAGAGAGAGGACAGGAGAGCAAGAGGGAGATAGGGAAGGACAGAAGAAGAGCAAAGTGAGGGGAAAAATGAAGTAAAGAAGAAAAGTATAAAGAAAACTGTATGTTCAATAAGAAAATAGCCAAACATAAGTATGATTTTGAGAAACTGAGGGAGTATAAAATGAATAATCAGTATTCTTTAGTGATAGGAATTTCTTTTTGAAAGGCCACAAGTATCATGGTTTTTATTCCAGCTCAATCATTTCCTTTTTTTCTGTGATCAATATTAGTAATTTTTAATAATGTCTAAATTTTTCAACATTTGATTCAAACTTTAGATTAAAACAAATTTTTTTTTTGTTTACAAAGAGAAGTTTACTGCTATCAATATTGAAATTAATAAGGAAAACCCTATGATCAAGATGAAAGGTAGCATCAGAATAAGTAGGCAGGGCTAAACTCTAAAAAAAATGGAGGAAGGGCAAAAAGGTGTCCAAGGAAACTGCTTTGGGGGTCTGCAGATGAGGAGAGTATATGCAAACCCAGAAGGGCGAGGGAAAAAATGACAAAGAAGGTGAATTGAAAACTGTGGTTTAATAACCCTCCGGTCAGTAATGGCATCTATCCCACAACCTCAAGACAAACAGCCTGATAGGGAACTGATGTCTTCTTTCCTCAGAAAAGGGAGAGTGCAGTAAAGGGTGGAGAATGGTTTCTCTTCAGAAAATTTTAGCCAGCAGAGCCCACTTTGAATCTTGGCTCTGACTAGACCAGAATCACAGGCAAGTGGAGTTTGAAAGAGTCCCCTCAGTGGAAAGATTCACCAATGAGCACTATCTGATGGCTGGAAGGGACCCTGCAAGGAGAAAAGCTGCTTTAGGTTATTCTTGTCCCAAATTCCTGGGAGTGGATCTGTGCTCAATTAGTGAATTTGTGCACATATTTTGATAAGATGGGCAATTTTAAAAACTTAGAATAAGTGGAACCAAAAAATCAAAGAAGAGGGCAGCAGGTGTAGCTCAGTGGTTGAGCACCTGCTGTACATGGATGAGGTCCCAGGTTCAATTCCCAGTACCTCCTGAAAAATAAAATCAAAGAAGAGCTGTGAAACAAAATCACTAAGCAAGAAAGAGAAATTGACCATCAGAATAAAATCACTAACATATTAAGATGCCAAGGCTTCAGAAAAAAATTGCAAGTGATACTACAAAGCAAGAAAATATGGCTCAATCAAAGGTAAAAACAAAAAAATCCTGGCAAGACAAAGGATTTAAAACTACAAATCAATGATAATGACACAACTGTCTTAAATCAATTCAAAGAGTTGAAGTAAAATATGACTAAAGAGATAAAGAATATTAAGAAGACACAGGGTGAATATTAAGAATAATTTGTAAGCTTACAAAGAAAAGTAAGAGAGCTTACGGAAATATAAGACACAATGGATTAGTTTAAAAATACATTAGAGGGATCAGGTGTAGCTCAGTGGCTTGAGGACCTGTTTCCCATGTATGAGGTCCCTGGTTCAATCCTTGGTACCTCCTTAAAAAATTCATTAGAGGCATATAAGAGCACATTAAAAATGGTAGAGGACAGATTTAGTGAAATGGAGGACAGAATATTGGAAATTGAAGACAGGAGAAAAGAAAGAGAAAAGAATGGAAAAAATGGAACACCATATCAGGGAAATGAATGATCATGTGAATCTCACAATTCACGTTGTTATTGTCCTGGGTGAATCCAATGAACTGGAATGTAGGTGTTGTAACTCTGATGAGATTTGGGGCTCAACCAGTACATGAACAGAGCAAATATATGCCTCTGAGACATACATTTAAAAAATATTAAAGGATTTTAATACTTTTCATAGGTTTAATTAAAAGGGGCAGAAGAGTCATCTGTAGGGAAACTATAAATGAGTCTAACTCTGTTACATTGGGGAGCATAAATTCCAAAGTAAGGCCCACTGACAGGGTGCTGAATTGCTGAGCCTATCTGCCCTGCTTATAGTGTTTAGATGTATCTAGAGCCCTCAGGAGCCCTGCTGTTTTAGGCACTGTTTATGGTGTCAGTCAATGAGATCCTCCTGAGACATGAATAAACACAACCTATGGAATGACCTCCCAACTCACTTTGAAATCTCTAATTCATAAAAACTCATTTGTATTTAGTATTTCCCCCTTTTGCTTCTTTTAAAGTGAGAAGACTTTGTAAACAATAAAGTTAACATAAAGTACAAGAAATTATTTTAATAAAACTCAGTCTTTTATCTTTTAAACCAGGGGTTCTTAACACGGGGTCCATGAGCTTGAATTGAAATTCAAAAAATCATTTTTCTTGTAGGGACATGTTGGTGTGGGTATGATATATTTATTTAACAATAGACAGTATAGTGTGGACTTAATAAGAGGTCCTTGTTTTTCACCTGATTGGCAAAGAGGTCCATGGAACAAAAAAGCTTAAGAACCCCTTCTTAAAACTGATTATTTAGGAGAAAACACTTTTAAAACTTTTACTAAAAAGAGAATAATGATTTAAGAAACTTCATCACCTTAACAGGGAGAGAACTAAATTTTAGTTTTGTATCATTAAAAATTTTAATACTAAGCCTTTTAATATTTTATAGATAGACCCATCAAATCTTACACAACATTGACCACAAAAATTGCTGTACTGTGAAACTTCTGCAATTTCTATATTCATTCAGATTTTGTCCCACATTTTTCTTTTTTAATAATGTCATTTTTTTCGTGTTTTTCATTTTTCAAGTTTTTAAAAAAATTTCAAATTTCCATTTAATTAGTTTTGTTTGTCTTCTGAAGGTTCCCAATTTTTCAAGCATCATGACCATATCTCCTTTACTTAATTGAACAAAAATATAATAGAAACACTAAAATCCTTGTATTCTTATTTCAACCTGGGGGACTTCTCAGGAGAGGTTTCTCTTGAATATGTTTTGTTGTGTTTTGTGTTTGAGGTACCAGGTCCGGGGATTGAACCCCAGATCTCATATGTGGGAAGCAGGTGCTCAACCACTGAGCCACATAGGATCCCATGAGTTTGGTATTTTTTATTTTGTTTTGCCTATTTGTTTTTTATTGTTTTTAGGAGGCACCAGGAACTGAATCTGGGACCACTCATGTGGGAAGCAGGCACTCAACCACTTAAGCCACATCCGCTCTCTCAGTCTTTTCATTTATGGAAAAAATTACTTTATTTTTCCATTAATAAAAAAAGCACTCTATATACTTTACATACTTTACTTAACAAAATGATTTTGGAAGCTATTTCCAAACATCTTACAACATCCAATTACCATCAATCTTGTTAGAATAACGACAATTCAGTTAAAGGCAAACATAATTTCTCTCTTCATTTTAAAACTTAGTAGAAAATAAAAATAATAAAAAATACTGGTTTTAAAAAATCACATGTTCATGATAGAAAATTCAAACTGAAACTATGTTTAGAAAATAAAATGCAAAGTTACTTTCTATGGCTCTCCTTACACCACTTCTCACCCCTCATTTATTTTACCTGGTGGAAATTAATAATGATTTCTTGGCTCTGATAAAATGTGTAGCATATTGAAATGCATAAATCATGTTTTTAAATAAATGGGATTATTAATTTCTGCCAAGTACTTTCCCACAGGAAAGATTTAAATAATAATTGCTAGTATTAGTTGGAAGATGTTATTATTCTTTCCATAACAGCGTTATTACTTTTTCCGTTCTTGCCTTTCCTTAAACGGCAACCCTCTGTGCCCTACTTGAGTGAAAATAAGCTCTTTCCAGTGGTGCTATATAAATAATGAAACTTTTGGAAGAAAATTGTTGTATTAAGCACAAAACACTTAGATAACATTATTCAATGAACAAAAGTTTTTTAAATGAGTAAATACAGAAAGTTTGTTAAATGAATGCAGAGAAATTGAAGTTAAAAAATCTGCATCACTACTTCTCACATTCTCGAATATGAATGTATAAATGATATATATATATATATTATATTAATATATAAATTCATTGACAAATAATAACTATATACAAGGAAATAAAGGCACTTTTATTACAAGATACATTAATATTTTGAGACCTTAAACAGGGCTTCCTAAATTCCCAGAGGTGAGCTGTCCTCTCTTTGTGTTTTTTCTACCAGGTAACCTTGGTGGGAAATGGTGCCATTCTCCTCCCTATTGGAACTGAGAAAAAGCTGCACACACCCGTATATTACTTTAAATAAGTAAAAATACTTATTTAACTTTATACCCACACTGATTTGACTTATTTTTTAACAAGGTTTATGAGAAATAAATCTATAACCTCCTGATAAAATCACCAAGGTGGGTTCTATATCAAAACACATGAAAAATACATATCCTCAAGAAATGATAATAAATTACCCCAAATTTTGCCCTTGTAAATCAAATCTTGGTCTTACTTTATAAATGCAGGATTTGTTCATGTGTGGAGAAAATATATATTACCAACACATCCTTCATTTATGCAAACATAATTACATCCCAAGTATTTGCCCATGTTGTGAGAAAAATAAGAGTGATTTTTCATTATAATATATTGCTGAGGTAAATGTTCTATAACTTTCCTTATTAACAAAATGGAACAATAGCTTATATGTTATAGAATGGCAAAAGTCCTTCTGAAGTGCAATTTCCATCTGTTTGTGAGATTACTAGGTGTACATATAAGCATATAAATGTATGTCACACACATTGAAGTCTGCTTGTACCACATTAATGAAGGATGTTGTTAATGTGGGAAAGCATGAGAGGAGTAGGGAGTGGGGCATATGGGAATCCCATACATTTTTTATGTAACATTTATGTAATCTAAGTATCTTTAAAAAATAAAAATAAAACAGTGAAACATGAAATGTGGATCCAGAGCTAGGGTTGTGGGGCTAGGTTTAGCCCATTGGAAATTATCCAGTTATTAAGCTTTCTTGCTACTTATATGACTTACACTTCTCCATGCGGTAAAAGGCAATTGTACCATATATGAAATTTCTTTCATTAAAAATAGTTGTTTTAAGTTTCCACTATATAGACAAAAGGAAATGAATTTAATAAGCAAAATTATCATCTATAGATGTTAGATTTTATGATAATTCAAAAGACAATCTATTTAGGTAAGTCAATATCAAGGAAATCATACATATAAAATTTCTTAGTAAAAAGGTTTTTAAATTGTCTTTTAAAATGTATTGCTAAAGAAGTGCTCTTTCATCTTTCTACTTAACATACCAGACTGATAGCTCATAACTAGAGGAAGCAAAAAAGCTCTTCTAGAGTTTAATCTCTCCCCCTGATTTGTGACATCCTTGTAAAGTACTAGGTCTTATGGATCAAATTATCTACGAAATATATATATAAAGGTGTAGGGTCAGAAACATGCTTTAGAGCAGAAATTTACATGCAAAGATTTTGTACACCAATGTGTGGGTATGCACATTTTTAAGTTCTCAGTTTTTTAAATGTTTATTTAGTGACCCATTTTAATATTATTAAAAATATACACATTTCTTTACCGAATTAACATTTGTTTGGAACTGTGATAATTTTCACTCTATATTAACATCTTTACAAACATGTAATTATTTCTTTTAGCTTTGGGAATCCAGAATTTAACACAGTATTTTCTTCCTTTTTTCAGTTTCATAAATGTCATTACCAATATAAGGTTTCAACCATATCAAATTATAATGATCCAGCCAACAAAAACACATCACTAAAATAAACAAATTTCTCACTTATATAGAGTTCATATTGAAATTTATGCTATAATTTATATTATGCCCCATTTCCCAAATGGAAAAACAATTAGGACTCTTGAGAAAATATGTTTCTCTTCTTGAAAAAAACCAATCCTTACAACCTCATAATGCGCACTTATTTTATAAATGGTCAATTTAATCTGTTGAAATTGAAATCTAAGTTGTATAATAGTGACAATTTTGTTTCTTTAATGTTCTAGAGAAAGATACAAAAAAAGTTTTTCCAGGAATAATTTTGTCAGACAAAAATAAACAGCTCATTGATCATTAGGATAATTTTCTGTATCAGAAAAATCATTCCCATAAAATATGATTATGAAATCAGCTTGCTATAAATTTGCATTTTTCATGAAAGACAGGTAAACTTTAACAATATCTTTAATATATTATTACACATCTATATCAAGACTACCTTGCAAAAGAAAAATGGTTTTATTACAACACTTTAGACACAAATGAATGGGATTTCAACTTTATTTTTATGTAAATTCAAACTCGATATTCCAGCAGTGTATTGTTTAACAATGACTTTGTGAATCATTATGAATTAATTAATATTAATTGAAATCACACTTAAATATATATATTTAAAAATTTGCATTCATATCAATTATTCCAATTCCAATTAAATATCAGTAAAATACCTCATAGTACACTTCTATACAGCACTAGTTCCTTTTTTTTTAATGTTCGTAAAAATCAAGATTTTTCACAGTACATACCAATATTTGTAAAATGATATATAAATACATATGCATATATGTGCATTTGCTTACATAAATGTTATTTTATATATATATATATTTAAAGGTGCTTAGGTTACCTAATTATTACTCAGAAATTACAGGGATTCCCATGTTCTCCACCTCCCACACCTCCCACAACATCCCACACCTCCCACAACATCCCACACCAACATCCTTCATCAGTGTGGGACATCACCCGCAATGGATATACACATCCTGGGGCTTTGCCACCAAGCATAGACCACATTTCACATCATAGACCACCCTCTCTCCGACACAGTTCTGCATTGTATATGCTGATGTAAAATGGCCTACATCTGTCACCACAATGCCACTCATGACAACCCCCAAGTCCCAAAAAAGCCCCTGTATTTCAACTGCCTCTCCCTTCCCTGCCCCGAAAATGTCCAGTGGCCACTGTTTCCAACTCATTTTTACAATTTCTTCCATTGCTTGAATCACAATATACGACAGAACACCACCAAGTCTGTTCTAGCCCATAGCTCTTCCCCGAATCCTGGGGGGTTTGGATGGTGATGTCCACTCCACCTCCAAGTGAGAGAAGGTTTATATTCCTTGGATACGGTGGATGGGATTATCCTGCCTGAAGCTGCAGGCCCTCTCCATTCACTGGGATGGCCGCTGCCCATAGTCGTCTCCTCACCAGGTAACTTGGATGAGTCCATTGAGCTATAGGGTAGGGGTTGCAGCTGCACCGAGATTGCAGGCACAGCTGGCACATAGGTAGGCCAGAGGCTCCAGTCTCTGGAAGTACACTTAAAAACTCAAGCATCACATATAGATTCGAATAGAAGGGACTGATGGACCATGTGCAGGGAGAACTTATTTGAGTCAGACTCTGTCTCTCTCAGGAGCACAGATTCCAAAGTGGAGCCCACTAATAAGGCATCAATCTCTGGGGCTATCCCCACTTATATAGGACCTGGGTGTCTCCAGAGCCCTCAGGAGCCCCTCTGTGTGGGATGATATCCACTTTGGTGTTCTATGAGATCCTACTGAGGTGTGCTTAAACATTACCTCTGGGATGACCTCCCGACTCTCTTTGAAGTCTGATAGCCAAAACAACTGATTTCTCTTTACTCTTTCCCCATTTTATTCAAGTTTTTTTTTCCGATCATGTTGCCAGTTGGCACTTGGTATTAATCCCTCATTGCTAGGGAGGCTCATCCCCAGGAGTCATGTCCCACGTTGGGGGGAAGGTAATGCATTCAAATGCTGAGTTTGGCTTAGAGAGAGGCCACATTTGAGCAACAAGGAGGCTCTCAGATGGCAACCCTTAGGCACCCCAT